>JABSTQ010000898.1:0-24104 GCA_013358835.2 Ixodes persulcatus
GTCATGCGCATTGTACGCCCGCCCGGCGTTTGGAAATTTTCGGGTTAGCACGAGACGTTTAGCCGGGTGTTTACTCATGGTTTTCAATGGGTGGCTTCACCGTTGTATGCCGCGGTGCTACAATAACAGCACCAGGCAAAAAGGCCTCGGGTATTATGTCTTCCCGAAAGAAAGCAACACGGCAAAGAAAGGTAAACAGAGCCGGACAGAGCGGCAGGAAAAATAGCATTTTTCCATTTGTTTCGTGATTTGATTCATAACTTATTCCACCTATTGCACGTCAGCTAAAAAGTGTAAGATTACAGGGCACGAGACACACAGCGTGCCGAAGTGTTCCGTACGTTGGAATCTCTCTGAGCATTCGCTCCGTAGCGGCCTATCCGTTTGTCTATCTCCACTGAGTTTGGTGAGGCCGTTTTGAATACACTTTTTGCTCAATGAATTTTGGTGCTTATAACTGTTAATGTGACGTGTTTTAAGCACAACTGTGCATCAAAAGATCAGAAGAATCACAAAAAAAGCAGCGATTCTTGATATGCATCACTTGAAACAAAACAACTTTTTTCGGAAGCGGTTTTCATTTTTTTTTCATACAAAGCGTACAAAAACACCACATAATGCAATTTAGAAGTGCAACACTTACCGACAGAAATGTAACAAACAAGCCTAACCTATTTTGTGGTGGTCTATTAGGCTGGTGCTACTGATCCAGAAAAAAAGCTTCCAACGTCGAGCGACTCTCAGCGTTCGGGGCTTGCGCAAACAAAATAAAACTCAATAGAAACTGTACACGAAAAATCATCTCCACCCCAAGTTTTCAGGTATCTTGCATGGTTGCTTCTTTTTGAGAGATGACAATTGTTACGGCGCATCAGGCATGGCCTTTCTGTAGATCATTTCTTCTCTGTGTGCAGGCTTCTCCCCGCAGATCATCTGTACCCTATCGCACAGGCTGTCAACCAGAATGAAACAACTTTTAGAAAACTATCGCTCACCGAGAAAGTCTATTTAGCTCCTTTTACTTCATTGTTGATTAAACGTTATGCACAAGACTGAACACTACCAAGTTCAGTTTTTCATCAATACATTTGACGCTGTTCCACGGTGCTACACAAAGCCGATGGTCCCTCGAATTTTCTTTTTCTGTGCCATTCAACTAGATGTTCAGTTTCCAAGTTAATTGAGACATCCGAGCAGCCGGAAAGCTCGAGTAGTGGCGTCGTTGTTTTTTTTTTTCCTGCGGCCGCAGTGGGACCACTGCGTGAACGGCAGTGTGCTCACGCGTTCACGAAGACGAAGAAGCAGACGACGCCGAAGCAGACGACAAAGCGATTCTAAAGCGATAAGACGACTGGAACTGCTTTTCTGCGCTTGCTGATGAATTAAGACATCGCAACCAACACAATTTTTGTGAAGTACAGACATGCAGGAGAATCCAAGCTGATACCGGGGCGTTCCAAACGATAATCTACGATGTACGCGCAGCCCTATGAAGCCGGAAAGCGATGACTACAAGTGGCATGGCGGCGGCACCACTTCCGGATTGCGCGCGCCTGCGCAGTTCGCTTGGTGACATCGGTCTATTGTCGCGTGGAAATCTGCTCCTTGATCTGGTTGCTGGGAACATAATGCGGCGACTTTTTTGCAACTTTAGTTCACTTTCTTTCTCGCCCCTAACGGCACCCTCTCTGTATTTTTAAAAAAAATACCACACAACGGAAGCGTCAAAGCAGTAAAAACAGTGGTGGGTTCGCTTGCGGAGTTTTGTTCTGGAACGGGAGCGGTGGGAGTAAGCTTCTCAAGCGTGCTTTACGACAGTGAATCACGGTTATAAGCAGACATCAGTTCGTTTAACGTAACGCAACATAAGCAAACCATACTGTGTGAACGGGCCTTAAGAGAAAATATATTTTTAGTAGACCGTATTATACAGTTACGCTTTGCTAGCGGGAGCTCGTGCCGTAACTTTGATGCATGGATAGTGTACGCTTCCGCTGGGTCCGCTCTCGGCATCGTATGGTCTAAAAACGATCTACTAGAACTTTCTAAAATGTTTCCCGTCTAGTGAGCGCGATGCCATATTTTCAGCATCCGCACAATAAAGCAAGCGGGACCGAATTCCCAAGCAGCAATTTCATTTGCCGCTCCCTTCTTCGAAGTCGGGGAGCGCTACGCTGACGTCCGAACAACCCCGTCGCCGTTCTTCGCCACTCAAAGGGCAATTTTATACTTCCGGCAGATTCGGTTGCCATTTAAAACGACTTTTATCTGCACTTTTACACTGAACAGCACGCCGGGTTTGCTCGAACCCCAGACGAGACCCTGCAGCAGAACACTGGGAACATAATGCTTCGACTTTTTTTGCAACTTTAGTTCACTTTCTTTCTCGCCCCTAACTGCACCCTCTCTGTATTTTTAAAAACAATACCACACAACGGAAGCGTCAAAGCAGTAAAAACAGTGGTGGGTTCGCTTGCGGAGTTTTGTTCTGGAACGGGAGCGGTGGGAGTAAGCTTCTCAAGCGTGCTTTACGACAGTTGCAAGATGCCAGTGCCGCTTGCATAGAGATGAGGCCATTTCCATCGGCTGCACCATACTTCGCCTGCCTCGATGCATTCCGCCATAGTTCGCAAGCGTTCTCTCCCGAGCGTAGCCAGGTTTTTATTTCCATGCTCAGATGGTGGTATCGCGGTTTCATCCGGTTCTTTTGCACGCGCTGTCATTTATTCTTTCGTTCGCAAGACGCCAGCATTCGCTGGCATCCGGCTTGCTACACTTCGGATCTTCCTGGCGCATACTTTTTTGTGTTCTCGAATATTCAAATGCGACCTTTGTTCCATCAGCTATGAGTTACTGGAGACACCAGTCATGAAGACGCGTATCTGCGAGTGAATATTAGAGGAAGAGCCCTCCTTCGTTCACGTTCTGAGATGTAAATGAGGGAAGAAAACGTTAGGATAAAAATAAAAATAGAATGTACATTTCCGGCTCCAGTTACAAATCGCACCCTAATATATTTTTCTTATTTATGTGCACATTTGAGTTATCGTGAGGCTACACTGTACAAATGTACTCTTTTTTAATTGTAAGCCCACAAGTATATCAAAGCACTTTTGTTGTGGAAAGTGGGAGGCCGGTGGAAAGGGGGGAGGAGGCGTTAATCAAAGGTCTGGGATTTCCTTTTAGTACTACCTGTAGATGTGGTTGCCTGTCGGGAATACTTAAACAGTTAGAAACAAAACTATTGTACTCGCGCTGCGTTCAATGGGATAAAGTATTTCTGGAATTAGGTGTATCTTCTTTCTTTTTCCTCTTTCTGCCTTGTTTTCTTCTGTCGGTGTGGTTTGGTTGGTTCGCTTGGTTGGACAGGAGCAACTGAGGAAAATAAAATTAATTGTCAAGAGCAGCTCGATGGCTTCGAGGCAAACGGGAAAAAGTATGATTCCTTGCACGCCAAAGCGTTCAGCAACTTCGTGTAACAAAACACTCGTTTCAAATTCAATCCTGAGCCTCAACAACTCTTTTGTAACATGAACGTGCCTTCGCCATCAAGAAACGTCGGGGTGGCAAAGTGTTTTAAGTGTAAGTCATGAGACTTTTAAGCGCGCCACGAAAATGTCCAGCGAATCTGCATTATTTTTCAGTTTATTAGAAATTCGAAACCTTAAAGTAAATGCACAGTACAACCCACAAAACATACGATACTTTTAGTTTGTGTGTGTGTGTGTGTGTGTGTGTGTGTGTCTGTGTGTGTGCGTGTGCGTGTGCGTGTGCGTGTGCGTGTGTGTGTGCGTGCGTGCGTGCGTGCGTGCGTGCGTGCGTGCGTGCGTGTGTGTGTGTGTGTGTGTGTGTGTGTGCGTGCGTGCGTGCGTGCGTGCGTGCGTGCGTGCGTGTGTGTGTGGTGTGTGTGTGTGTGCGTGTGCGTGTGCGTGCGTGTGTGTACGTGTGCGTGTGCGTGTGCGTGTCTGTGTGCGTGTGCGTGTGTGTGTGCGTGTGTGTGTGCGTGCGTGTGTGTGTGTGCGTGTGTGTGTGCGTGTGTGTGCGTGTGTGTGTGTGTGTGTGTGTGTGTGTGTGTGTGTGTGTGTGTGTTTTGTACGCAATATTATCTCTTGTTAATTTGTCAACATAATAAACAACTAGTTTCGCAAATGTCACAGAATGACCTTTTTGTTTTGTTGGCTTTAAAATGTTCGCCCACAAATGTTATTTAGCTTATCGGATATTTTTGTTTTGTAGAATGAAGAGTCCTCGTCAAGCCTCCACTGGAAACTCTTTCCCTTCTGTCCCTCGAATTCATTTGAAAAATAATGGTATTAATATTATAAGTAACGAAGCCCTTAAATTCGGAAGCACCTCCTGGCTGCACATGGTAGATATCAATGCGCGTTTGCTCCATGAGCTAGTGCAGATTACTTTGTTGGACAATGTTGCCCCTATGCCTAGTGATTCATTCATCGTCTAATGAGTGCCGAAGTGACTGGCGCTTTTAAAATCTAATAGAAATGTTTTTGGCAACTCGGGCGTTCTTCTGCCTCTCTTTATTCTTATATTGTAAGAATTATCTCCAACCGAGACAGAGAAACAGGAATTTTTGCGGTTGCACGAGGTATTGGGTTAGTCTTTTCCCCGAATTTCGCTCTAAACGCAATGAAAGTAGGTCACTTTTAAAATATTATCTTCATAAAAACAACAAAAAAATTGTTAAAATGCTGTCGCATTTTAAGTATGTTTATTGCTACGAAATGTTAACCGCAGCTGCTTCACTTTCAGAGAAACACATAAAAACATTGTACGCTCATCCAGCTGCAGGAAACAACATGAAACGGCGCAAGCAATCAGAAAGCCGCAGAAAAACCTCATATAAGAAACAAGCACGGTACCGTCGATAAAAGACCTCCCTTCAAACGAATCTCTCGTAGTTGGCAGTTCGCACAGCATACGTCTGAATCAACACTTATCCCGAAAGGCAGAGGAATACGAGAATATTCCGCCAAGTTCCCGACTCGGGGCTGAGTACCCCAAGAGCAGGCCGGGGAGCCTCTTCCGACCGGGGTTCCCAATCCCTGCAGTTGCCAAAGAGCGCGAACCCCGGTCCCCGGGGTCTCCTGCTGTGCAACCCCAGATCTGGCCGGCAGGCACCTCTTAACTCATTTAACGGGAATCGATAAAGGAAAGATGCAATTTCCGTACAAAAGATCAGCTAGGACATTGCTACTGCCCTGGGTCTTCAGGCCAGTGGAAATCCAACCGCGTCCTCGTTAGGGAGAACTGGCTACTGCTGTGCACGGCCAGACTAATCACCTTAACAAAGCGCCGTGAAGAACCAGCTCAAGACTACTATAAATAAAGGAAACAATATATTAAGGGGAAGCTTGAAAACATGTCGATAACTTTGTTAGAGCCCCCCCTCCCCCCCCCCCCCTTTCCTTATTCTGCTTTGTCTGAACAGTGCACAAGTTGACCACATTTGGTCTTTATTTAATTAGCCTGGATGTCCATCAGTTTTAGGAGGGGTCTTCGTCTTGGCGGTAGTATTGTCCGAAATGCTGAGTTTCGAATTTGGGTTATGAGGGACTGAGGTCATTATAGCTAGCCCCGCGATACGCCTGCTGAACGGTGCGGAGTTTGGGGTCAGCACTTTAACTGTGACAGTGTGTCTAAGGTCATGACCGGAAGACTTTATATGCTGTGTTGCGATTATACTTGGCGACAACGAATATGAACACTTACCGTAAAAATTCGAGGGGTCAACTGTCGCAGACGTTTCAGTTATTCCCCATAAAAAACCTTAGATTTTAAACATTAACCTAATTTTACTGTACTTGATAATAACTACAAAAAGAACAAAAAGGTTTCTTATGACGAGTGTTGGAGCAGAATAATGCAAGGGATTCGTCGTTCACAACAAAATTGAATTAATTAAGGTGCATTTTAGAACTTGAGATCTATTGCAAATATTGGGAAAGATGAAAAGACGCAAACATGAAAAGAGCATGTGCTCTCACTTGTGTAAAAAAATTACATTTAAGGAATATCTTGCTAATAGTAGTTTCAAAAATGTCGCTCGGCTTAACGAGCGAAAGCAAGATCATTCTAACTTACATACACATAGTTGCAAACCATATCAACGCATAAAGTGTCTGCCTTCGTAATCCCCCCCCTGCGCCGCTCAAACGAGACGGCTAGAAATGAAACAGAAAGGGAAGACCGGAAGGCCCAATTGCCCGGTTCGTCGACAGCTCCGGGCTGCAAAAAAGGATCTCACTGGAACCGGACGATAAACGCATCGGTCACTGTCGCTAAATCCGGGAAATTGAGGATTGTCGCAAGAGAGGTTTCTCCTCGGTACTTGTTTTCGTCGATATCTGGGCGGTCGGGTCCATCCTTCATATTGCTTATTTATTTTTGCCCATTTCATTCTCCTTGGCCTTCTTTCGGACAATGTTGACAGCAGAAACCACTTGTATCGTCTTTAAACCAACCATTTCTGGGTCTTCTTGATGACGGGAGATAGGTTCTCGAGCACTGTTAATAATCTTCGTATTTGTAGTAAATATTATATTGAACACTGATTGATATGTTGATTTACTGACTATGAAACTCTTTACCCAGCTTTCAATTTTAATGCGCTGCGCTTCTGAAGTTTATTCGTTTAAAAGAAAAGTGTTTACTAGCATGGAACATTCTTTATCTAATGAATGTGTAAGCTGATATCCGACAGTACCAGGTAGGTTCTCTCCAGCCGTCATATATAATTAAAGGGGCAATGCAACAATTCTTCTCCTTGCAATAAATGCAGCCTAGAATTATTCCCTGGGATTTATACAAGATGAAACACACGTTGCCTCCTTTCTCTTAGCAATGGCAGTCGTAGGAAGAACCCGAGAAAATCGAACTCCTCTTACCCCCTCAACTTGCAGTCTGAAGAAGCGGCCACGTTATCTGGAGCAAATTATATGCCAACAATGTTTCTTTTTTTCTTTTTATTGTAGTCACGCGTTTGGGTTGGCAGAGCACAGGGCGTGCGCTGAGTTCCACGCACTGTTAAGGTTCGGCTGTTCCCGTCATCAAAGCGATTTGGCACGAGCCATTACCTGAATGTATTTCGAGGCATTGAGTGTGACGATCCGAAATCGAATGCTTACGCACTCTTCGTATCGACTGTATGAGCAGCATTTAGACATTGTAACAGCGGGGATCGCAAACCTGGATGACGCACTCCTGGGGAAAGCACTGTTGGCATTGTCCCCCAGGTCCGTCGTCAAAGTTTTGCGAAGGAGAGACTGAAAGAAAAGGTCCGCTTTTATACTTGAAATTTCACCGTGTTGAAGACGCTGCTTGGTCAGTGGCATTGCGTTCGTGTTTTCTTGGGCGCCACTAGTGCCAGTAAGCTGGTGTAAAGTGAGAAATCTTGCTACCCAATATTGATGCACGGCCCCAATAAAAGTTTACGCGTCGTAACAATCAAATTATTTTGCGCTGTCTGTCCATCTGACGTTCGCTAACACCAACAGTCAGCCTGCACAAGTTAGGGGCTCGCATGTTCTCCGGGCGCGGCTTTAGCCAGCGGCGTATCAATTCTTCTGTTGCCTGGAAAGAAAGCGCGGGAAGTCTGTTGTTCACACGAATTTAGCGCGGCCCCTTTCACTCTCCTTGGCCGCGGCGTGGCGGGAATTCGGGGACCGTTGCCCTGGCAACACTCTACATCCTCCTCGTTGATCCCGAAATTTATGTCTAATTCATTCGCATGCACCCACCCCTACGTACTACCGCCTTCGTTTTCGATCGCATAAATTGTCAGGTGTTTTATTTTTAATGTATATGTTTCGTCAATCACAATGGAAGTATGATTATATTTTGTGTGTGTGTGTGTGTGCGTGTGCGTGCGTGCATGTACTTGTGCGTGTGCGTGTTTGTATGTGTGTGTGTGTGTGTGTGTAAATGCAAAAGAAAGCGAAAACGGACCTTAAGCGATTATGGAAAGTGACATCCGATGAGCCATGGAAATAAAAGAAAAAGAATTAGTATCATCTGGTGGGCTAGTTGGTTAAACATTATTATTAAAATTAAAACCAGTTGTAAGTAGCGCTCTTTCCTGTCCTGCTGTCTTCCTTCCTTGTCTTTGCGCTAATTTTAATAATAAAAGAAAAAGTTCCCGTCGGCGAAGAATTCCTTCGACAATGGGAGACCGCAGCTGAAATGCCACATTGAGAACATATTGTATTCGCATAATGTACTCGCAATCATTGTTATTCAAATTAGTCATGGCATCACTCTTGCGGTCCCACTTCAACTCAATGCGTTCATAAGATTTTATGTTGCTGCTTTACACGGAAACAAGTTTACATGAAATGTTTTGCATTGAATAAATATTCATATACCCGCAGGTACAAAAACTAACATTATGGCATAATGTTTATGCAACTGGCTTGAAGAATTGTGGAGCATTTGCAAACATTTCTTTTTCCAATTCATTCTTTTATGCAAACAAATTCTAATCTTTTTTTACGCAGGCCAAGTTTAGAACACAAAAATGCAACGTTAGAATAAATTTTAAAATATTTTTGCTATAAAGAATATATTACGAAATTGTTTTAAAATTGCCAATAAAAATATTATTATTATTTTTTTTTAACAAAGGGTCTTTGCAAAATAGGCATCAGTCGTCGCAACTCCCTTGCCTTCTCAGTGAGGATAATAAATGGCATACCTCATTAATATTTTACATAATCTATTAACTATTACATAGCCCCCTCCCTAACCTCACCTCCCTGTCTTTCCCCCCCAACCCCGAGTGGCTGACTACGGCCACCACATTATCGGACCAAGTTTACCTGGCTGCGTACATCCAGTCCTCTCTGGAGTACGCCACCAGAGGGGGCCTGGACTGAGGACCCCTGCTTATATTATTTGGGCCTAATAAAGTTTCATCTCTCTCTCTCTTCAGACTGGCCTACCTTCCACGCTTTAACCCGACCATGTACGCAAAGATACGTTTCGAATTAACGTAAAATGCTGCGTGAGGCTCTTGGTGTCTAAAAAACAAAAGGAGGCAGTATGTAACTGACAATAAAGAATGTAATGAAGAGGTGATAACGGTAATTGAAGACTAGTAAGAACCTTTCACGTGACTCAGGCGAAGAAGTTTACGAATCTTGCTGAGAAGCCAACCTACTGAGATGTTATAGTATCGTGTCTGGATTGTTACAATATCCATAAATATTCCAGTAATTTTCTCTTCAGGCATAATTCCGGAACGATTACAAAGAAACGGCCATTCAACGCTTACAATCACCGAGAGCTGTTCAGCAAAGCACGCCTTGGGCTATTATCGTCAAGCTCCCTAATTGCTTTCCATTTTGTTCTTAGCCCGAGACTGAGGCAGGAAAAGAGGAAAGTTTCAAAGTAGAAGAAAAATGAACAGTCGAGGACACGTCTCTAACACAGCTCTGTGTTAGAGATGTGTTAGAGATGTGTTAGAGACGTGTCCTTGACTGTTCATTTTTCTTCTACTTTGAAACTTTCCTCTTTTTCTGCCTCAGTCTCGGGCTAAGAACAAAATGGTTAACATCCACCAGCTCGCCTGCGCACTCACTGCGTTATCTCCCTAATTGGTAGTACGCCGACTAATGCCACAATTTCACTGGCTGCGGAGCGGTAATGAGATGCTTGCCACCCCCTGCATTTCATAGGTAGTAAGAAACTATATAATTTCTATGACTTTTCCCAGCATGACAAGATACTTCTACACTCTAAAAAAAGCCCGTGCGTCTGCTTTCCCGCACAACACTCGGAGAGCCAATCACCGCAACTTACGGAGGCAGCTCAGCTAATGACAATGCCGAAACAAATGTTTAGACCAAAAAACGCAGTCTGAGTTGTGACATTAAGCAGTGCAGGCGTGATGTTTTGCATTGCTTAATGTCATAACTGAAACTGCGTTTTTTGGTCTAAACATATGTTTCGGCATTGTCATTCGCTGAGCTGCCTCCGTAAGTGGCGGTGATTGGCTCTCCTAGTGTTGTGCGTGAAAGTAGACGCACAAACCTTTTTTAGAGTGTAACTCCAACCTAACATATCGCCCAGGAGAAGTATATCGCAAATGCACATATCATGCACATTATATTTATAGGGTACAGCGTTTTCAGTTGATAAAAAAGAAGAAATAAACAAAACGATTTGACGGAAAGGTTTCGCTAATTAGGAGTTCTCCAGAATTATTTTTTTTTTTTCTATTCAAGATATCACAATTTTCAGACAAAAAAAAAAAAGTCAGGAATATTTCAGACAGATTATTTGCGGTACAGTGGTGGTTCTTTTTACTTAAGCATCCTATAGTACCAGCCAACATTTCGTTTTCGAGTTCAAAGTAAAGCAACCTTTAAAATAAAAAAAAAGTGTGCAGTTGTTATTTATTATTTTTTATTAGTGAATGTATTTATTCAGCCCATTTCTATTGCCAGTGCCTATAAGAACGCCAAATAACGAGAATTAAAAAAAATGTTACTAGCTACTGCTTGAGTTTAATAAAGCGTCACTGAATATAGGAAAGATTGCTCACAATCAAATATAATATTTGTGTTTTTATACTAATTCCTGTTTATTTTCTATCACGCAATGGCGGAAAAAAAAGACAAAATACCTGTAGGAATGCAGCTTAACAAGTACAAGACTTCTTGTCCTTCAATTATTTTAACAACAACGAATGAACAGAGTAAACTAAACATAAGACCGTAATTTTCAATATATAAAACTCAAGTATGCCAGAATATGAATTTAGGAAATATGTGTACTGCAACAAGTTAAGAATATCATCTTTATGTCAATTCAGAACCAACACCTTCAGATTAGAAGCGCACAACTACATGTAGTCATTCCAGATAATGAAATCAACAATATTTGTTCAGCAGCACTGTGTGCATATTTAAAATTTGTTCCAGAGAGATATTAAGCAGTAGACATTAAAAAACAATCGAGGTTACTAAACAATGTTTTGTGTTATTAACTTGTGACCACGCCCCTCAAAAACGCTAGATATCTTCCACCAATCTTGCATTTCTTACACGAGAGGAAGCATCATTTGAGCAAATAGTTAAGCAAGTTGAGAAATGTGCTCGATGACACTTTCTCACATAAAATGTTTAATAACTGGCGTTCTGTTTTCTTTTTCACGGCTATAAAGAATAATTGTACGAAAACTAAAAGCCGATATATTTTAAATTGTCGAAAATCTGGTTTAAAAAAAAAGAACGATAGTGGAGGCGAAATGAAAACGGCAACAAATAAACTAAAAATAACACTCTGCCAGTTAAAGAGGAAAAATCTTCAAAAACACGTAACTATTAACATATTATCCTGATATTTCTTTTTTTATATTTGTTGTGCGCCTTTAACCAGACACATATTTCATCAAGCATCTAATGATCAATTAGCCACGGCTGTATGCCGAGTTTTCTCCTGGTCGTTTATATCAGCAAAACTTAGTCGTTTATACCATGAATAAGGATAACTCTGCCTAACAACTTAGGATTAGCGTCATTCCTGAATATTTATGCTATCATCTCCCCGTCTTTCACCTCCCCACTCCTCGTTCCCTAATCGCTTTATAGACAGGGCCGCAGCTTATCATAAGCCGCGTGGACGCCTTTTACCTTCTTCTTCTTTCTATTTCCGTTAAAGAAAAATACACAACTCTAAAAAGACCGGTGAAATTCGGCTTCACCGATACAGATGCGACGCCACCCGAAAACGCCGGCTTCCTCGTCTAAAGTACCACTAACCTGCCCTCATTTCGCTCATTGAGCCCACCCAGCCTTGGAAAGCGAGCCCGCTCATCCCTGCTTTCCACCAATACCAACGCGCCACGCTTCGAAAAGAACTTAAGTGGAGACGATTAGGAGCAGCAGGGGCCGACGCCAACGATCCGGAAGATCCCTCTGGCATCCAGGTGGTTACCAGAGTAGCGGCACCGGTGGTTGCCAAGGCTGCGCCTCGTGCACATGCCTATACGCTTAATTCAAGTCGCTTTTCGAATGTGTCGAGACTTGGGAGAGCGTCTGGTCAAATGTCCATCGAGACGAAATGACCATCGGGTCAAAATGTCCAACAGACCACCTGAGACTCGTGTCAAAATGTTCATCGAGACGAAATGTCCAATCGGGTTGAAATATCTACCGAGTCAAAATGTAAATAATCGAGAGGAAATGTCCAATAGCCTCGAACTGTCCAATAGCCTCAAAATGTCCATCAAGTCAAAGTGTTCATCGGGTTTAAATGTCCACTCAGTCAAAATGTCCATCGGGATACTCCTTCTTTCTTTTCTTTTTTTTTTCTTGCAAGTTTTGGAAACCCAACAAATTATATTCCTAAAGAGGGTTCAAATCGGAACCAAAGAAGAACAAAAGTTACTGAGTGCTCCGAACGTACAAAGTGTGCAAAAATATAAAGTGGTCATCGAAACATTATCTTTACGGATTCACGTTCCATGCCACCCTTTTCTCGGTGTTTGGCCAACAGACCCAGTGACGGTGACGAAATGTCCATCAAGTCGAAATTTCCAGTATAATACATTTTGGCCCGATGGACATTTTGCCTCGATTGAAATTTTGACCTGGATGGATATTTAGACCTGGATGAACATTTTGACTCGATGGACACTTCGTTCAGATATGTATTTTGACCCATTAAACAGTTTCCGTCCTTGACTTATATATTAACACTGGTGCACATACCGACTTCCATACATATGTAGCAGTCTTGTACACGGTACTAAAAAAAAGTAATCGATTACAATTATTATTACTCTTGGCTAAAAAGTATTCGATTAGATTACTTGATTACTCGACGTCAAAAGTAATTGGACATTACTTCAAGAAGTAACCGTTACTTTTCCGATTACTTTATTGTGTGAAGACACATCTTTAGCGCTCATAACAATTAACTAGTTCCAACCTATATTTCACATTTGCACAAGTATTGAAGAAGTAAAAACGGGTTCCCTCTTCGTGGTCGTTGCACCTTCACAATGCGGACACAAGCATAGAATTCGTTTGAAGAAGTTTAATGATTTGGGCGTTCGCCAGTTGGGGGATGGGGGGGAGGGGGGCGGGGGGGGGGGGGGGGGAGCGGAGGAGGTTTTAGTTAAGCTTAAGCAAGGGTTGTCGCTCAAAGTTTGCGTCGCTCATTTTATTATTCATATGTGGATGAACTCGCATATTATACAACAGAGCAGCAACTCCAGGATTTGAAACGGAACATGTGTAGTATCCATTAGCGGAAGAGATCGCCCCGACCACTTCTCACTTCGAAACCTTACTTGTCACAAAGACCACGTAGGGGAAATAGGGAAATATTTCAACTGGCTTTGTTATATTTTGCATCCGCTTTGGGCATTATTCAGTTCTGGTTCTCCTACGGGCTGCGAGTAGGTACCCTAAGCAGGATTTTTTTTTATTTTTTATTTCTGTGTGTGTGTGCGTGAGGGGGCTAGTTTGAACGAAGGACTTACAAAGCTACATTCTCCTCCCTCAAACTTCGCCCTTAAGGGCCTTTGTTACGCACTGGGGCTTCACCAGGGCTTCCCACTCCCAGTCCCAGCTCGAAAAAAAAAAAAGGACATTCCTCAGGAGCTGTACATAGAAAGGGATTGACCTCGTTTCCTACAGTTCCGCAAAAATCTTTCTTTTTTCCGTTCGAAAAAAAGGCAAATTTTATTTTTGTCATTTCAGAAAAAAAAGGTGTGTGCCCGGGGGGGGGGGGGGGGGGGGGTCCCTTGAAAAATAGTAATGGTTACAAGTAATTTTTATTACTTCAAAAAGTAATCAGATTACTCGTGTGATTACTGCCTAATAAAAGTAATCAACTGATTACAAAATTACTCCAAAAAGTAATCGATTACAAGTAATTTGATTACTTTTGATGCGTACGGTACAAGTCTGATATGTAGTATATATATACACGTGTTCTTGCACACACAGTCATAATCTGACCGCTTTCACAAATATGGGTGACTTTCCATTTGTGACAGACCATAGTTTCGTGTGCCTGATGCATAGGAGATAACAGCTTTTGAAACACGCAAGAAGAGCAACATAATTTTAAGAGATCAGGGGAAATAAGCATGAGTGATAAGTTCGTTCTTTGCACAGTGCCAAAGACGCTCATATTGGCCGAGGAACGCTTTCAGTACAATGATGCTCCATAGCGATCTTAGTGCGACAGGTTTTGACAACCCTTTCGAAGCTTCGAAGCTTTGAAAGGGTCAAAAATGGTGATCACCATGTCAACCGACAGCAATGAGCCAATCGCCTTGAGAGGTTTTTTCGTCTGTATGTCGGTATTTGTTTGTGTCCCGCTAGCAGGTGGGAAGGCAATGGCGCTACTTTCCCAGATCAAGTGACTTTAGACGAGATAAGTGGTAAAATTTCCTTTGTGAATGCTCCCAGATTAAAGAAAATGGGTAACATTTTTTAAAGATAAATTACCCTGTCCGCTCTCGAAACTTAATTGTAAGACACCGTCATCGTGTGTCGGTGTGTGTGTGCGCGCGTGTGTGCGTGTGTGTGTGTGTGTGTGTTGGGGGGAGGGGGCATTGGTTTATCAAAATTCGTAGTTTGTCAGGTAAATTCGAATTAACGAAAATTTTACCGGCGGGTCTTTTTCGGTTTTTTTTGGATTATACGAAAACACGAAACCCTATCTAAAACACCCTTTTTCTAGTCAGTGTGATGTTCATAAATCATTTTGCAGGAGCACAGGTTTTTGGCGCAGAAAGAACAAGAAACATGATAACGCTATATTTACTTCTATGCGTCCAGGAACAGCATAAAAAAAAACTGCAACCTATGGAGTGATGAAGGTGCACCATGTAGACCGGTCGAATACTAACCGCATTGTTTTTGGGATCCTCGATGCAAAGTACAAAACGTCTCGAGCTCTTTTTAGGTTATTTAATAACAGCAACGACACACGTGGCAAGTGGCAATACGCGATTATTTCAAACTGTTCCTATACCAGCAAGCATTTTGCCGCGCTAATTCTCGTGATTTTGTCCATTGTCGCTAAACCGGGAGCAGAGAAGTCATAGCCTCAAATCAGACCACTATTAGCGCTGCAGCGCCGACCAATATGCGACAAGGGCGGGCTCGGACACGGCTCTCCTGGCCCCAGGGTTCACCGACCAGTCGAGGTCGGTAGCAGACGCGCATTTCCGTTAATTAGGTTGTGCCCGATAACGAGCCACATCGGTGCTTGGCGCCCTGCTCTGAATGCGTGGACGGAGCGCGCGGCGAGGTGCTGCAGCTGTTGCAAATTGAATCCGGTCATACGACAAAGTCGTCCTGGGAAATCAACATCGCGACTCAGGGCATGGAGCGTTCGTTCGGAAACTCGGCTTTATGAAAGACGACGCACGTTAGAAAGGATTTCCCAGAGGGCTTTATTTGCTCTAACTTGATAAGTTTGAAAACATGGATACCTCTGTTCTTGTTTTTAACACAAAATGCTTTTTATCAGCCGATTCCAATGTAGTTATGTAACGTTTGGCTTTAACGACAACGAAAAGCGTTACGCCCGTACGGAACTATATCAAAAGACTTCAGTCCCCCGGCAGAATGTGATCTCGCCACCTTGATATTGTAAGCCAACGCCTTGCCGACTGAGCTACCCATGGTAGCTCAGTTCAAAAGCGAAGTTTTTTGTTTTTGAATGCCGGATCGCGTGTTTCGTGCGCAGGCGCCCATTTATTTCTTTTTGCTGGGAGTCCTATCAGACCTTTCGTGCTTACCAGTCTTTGCCAGCATGATCTAGCTTGTATAATGTTTTTATTTTTATATCCTTTATAGAATTATTGAAAGAAAAATTAAAGTCGTTTACAACTTCTTCTAGCCCCGATTTAGAGCGCAGCTCATGAGGAGGAGGGGGGGAGGGTACTGAACGGAGGGTATGCCCCTCCTCCTCATCCGTACCCTCTCCTCCTTCCTTTCTCCTTCTTTCCCGCGCGAAACGCGCGTCGTCACGCTACGTTTCGGCGCGGTGCATTATGGGACGTTGCCCAAAATGCACCGCGCAGTTACGCCAACGCCGACGCCGCTCAAGCCAAAAACGGGCGCCTAAGAGAGCTCTAAAAAAATGAATGGGCGAGACGAAATGCGCAGTTTAAAGAGTGCTCTAAGGGTAAAGTGTAGTTGGCATTCACTGGCTCTCATGATCGTGTCCACTGCTTCTATTCCCTAGCAGACAACGAACTTCCAGAGACCGCAACGCCATGTCATATCCCCGTAACTGTTCTTACTTGTTTTTCTCGTTCTCAGTATGCACTGATCAAAGACAGACTGAGTTAACGCCGCCAATGAGTACAGCAGAACATAGGCACTTTAGTTGTATGTCAGAATAGTGATTCTAGGTGAGAAATGAACATATCGCAGGAGTAACACGAAAAAGCCAGCTAGGAGTTGTTGGTAGACCAAGCAGTACTCAATACAGTTATTAGTACTCAGTCAGTTGCTGTGCTCTCTTTGTTTATAACTCTAACAAAGCTATGACTTATTTTAATGATGGGCTACAAATACACGATCAAAATATGTGGACTTAAAGTAACCTAATAGGTTAATGAGAAATGTCCAGGTAGGTAACTCGCTAATGATTACTTCACATTCCATACCTTACGCCCACCGTAGGCGAAGGCACTACCTCTAATGGTAATTTTCTATATTTTAGGCGCCCTTTTGGAAACAGTCCAAGCGAAAAACAGCGTGCAAAGTCATACCTACTGTATCTTCTTAAGTATGTATAGGAAGCAAAAAGACGAATGATGGGGACAAGGCTAGGTTCAATGATGTCAATTTCCGAAGCTCAGCTTTCAGATATTGATCGTTGTCTTTGGTGGTGCTTCGAATATATGTGCCTAGCTGAAGTTGAAGTAATGTTGAAGCGAGGAAGCTTGAGGTAGGGGGTGGAAGACTCAGAAATAAGACCACGTTCGACTCTCTGGCATATATTCCCATAAAACAAACCATTTGGCTTGTGAGAACCGAAATTGTTCGCTATATGCTTTGCAAATAACTTTTTGTGTTTTGTATAGCGTTATTGCTTCGCCAAGAGTTACTCGTGGTACCCTTTATAATCAAAACATTATAAATACCTGCAATGACGTAATGTACCGTTTCACATTTTCCCTCGGTTTCAATGCCCAAATATATTTTCCCACACACAAAAACAAAATCCATAAACAATTCATTTTAATTAGTGCGTGGCCGCGCACTATTGCCTTGTAAAGACGAAGGACATTTTGATGGGCACCTGGGGAAACCATCTCTATTTCTAGGTTCGTTTGGCAGCTCACAGCGGCCGTCCCTCAAGCAAAAAGTGGACCAGAAAAAATAAAGAAGAAAAATAGATCCCCGTTCCTTTCCATCCCCTCCTCCTCCTACACCCCAAACGCAATTTCCTTACACAAATGAAGAAAGGGCTAGATTACCTCCGGAACGACCGAAACCCTCGTCATTGATTACCCGGAATTACCCTAGACGTTCCAAGCAAACAAACACCGGGTTCCGCCTCTTCAAGAAAAGACGTCCCTTCCCCTTCCGCATCGACGAAAAGAAGCCTCGTTATTCCACAAAACCCGGGCGCAGGCACACAACCCTAGTTCGTCCGGGGGCCCGCCAGCAACATGTATTCGTATCTGTGCGCGTTTGCCGGGTATAATACGAGTGCACCGTCTCCATACTCGAGCGACGGCGGGTTCACTTCTTTCGCGTATTGGCACTGAGCAGCGGCGGAGAGAGCTGTAGCCGCTGCTCCTCGGAGTACGGTAGCGGAGAGTAGCAACCCCTGGTGGCCACCGCGTGCACGGTCTCCCCGCTTGCCGCGTCCGAGTCTGAGGAACTCTAGTGACGTGAAAACGCGCTTTGGGAAGCGCCCCACACGCTGAAAAGACGGTGAGAGTGCAGGCGAGCTGGTGGTAGCTAATCATGTTGTATTAACCGTGTCGAAATAAATATGACTTTCGCCACCGTCGCTCCCTTGTTCGGTTGTCGGCCTCCGCAAAAGCAAACAGGACGGTGCTGCTGCCTTGTGTTGCTATTGCTCCCTCTTTTACCTCGCTCAATGCTAGGCCGTTGTTTCTGCTGCTGAAACTTTTGTCTTTTTTTATCGGCTTCGTTAGCTTTGTGGAGCTTTCGTTGCTTGTTATCTTATTTCCAGGGTATCTGCTCCTATCTATATGAATTCTTGGTCGGCCATGTTTCGACCCGCTATTGTCTCGGCGTATTTGCTGCATCGTGTCAAAGGCGGACAGTCGAGGTCATGGTAGCAGAGCAACTCAAGTGAGATGACAGCACATCTTATGGCGCGTGATGTCTTCTGGTGCAAATTGGCACTGCTGCGCTTTTAATATTTATACCTAGTTTTAACCTTGCGATGCACCACAAAGGACGATACGAACCATCGAAGCTTACACAATTAGCTGGGAGTATCACGCGATCTTAGGGAGGGATGCACGGACGCCCGGGTCGTGCAGTCACGTGATACTTCCACGGCGTTATTTCGGCTGGGGTAGAGTTCCTGTATAGGCTCCCTACGGGAGCCAGAGTTGCGCATTTGTTTTCCCCGCGCCGCCACGCCGCTATTCGCCGAGATCCATCACGTGAGGAGCAAAGCATCCGGCGCCGTGCAAGAAAGCCACCTTTACGGTCGCTCCGCCGACGTTGCTCGCGCCCCGGCGTATGTTCCCCTGCTTTCGCCTCCTTCTCCTCCTCTCCTGTTTTCCATGCGCGGCGGCGCGCGCGGCGCCGCTATTCGCCAAATTTAGTCACGTGAGGAGCAAAGCATCCAGGGTGTGCAGGAAAGCCGGCGCTACGGCCACCCGCCGAGGCTGAATGCGCAACTCTGCTACCGTAGGTAGCTATATACAGGAACTCTAGGCTGGGGCGGCTTGTGGCGCCCTCTGTGGAGGGTGAAATGCAGTTAATTTATATAATTCATTTACGAATATAGACAACAGCCTACAAGGCACGTTGCAGTTAACACTGTCAAGCGACCGGCGTGTTTGGCTACTTATCTCTCACAACCCAAAGGCTGTAGCATAAATTTGTGATTTGGGTGGAATGAGCACACATGAGGCACTAATTTAGGGGGTGTTATATTGTGTTGTTCAGTACTATCACTTCGCGAAATGTCAAAAAACGCCGTTATTGTGTTCAAGTCAACTATGTTGTGCAGTGAACGTCTGCAGCGTTTTTATGTTCCCGCCCGATGTTCATCTGAGGGTGTCGCGAGCTCGCATGAATTAGAGAAAACTCAATTTCGAGGGAGGTCCACTCCTTTGGAAAGTGTCATTCTTGTTACACAAGGAGAGACATAATGAGATTAGAATTTATTCTGCGGCATCGCCGTATGGGACGCGCCGCTGCAAATCGTTTCAACGAAACGAGATCTCAAGAAAGGATCTGCACGAGGAGTCATTTTGAAAGCGGGTTCTATTCAATCGCCATGGCACGTACCGCTTAATTGAACTCCCCGATGGGCCCTGGAAGGCTCCACTTGAACCAGTATGTCGACTTGACGAGATATGAACACGCAAGCACGTTACACGGACTCTTCAGGCCCCTCTCAAAATAATCCATAAACTTGGGTTTCCGTCGTCGTAGCCGCGGCGAACTTGCTCAGCAGTTTTGAGAGCTGATATATTTATGACTTTCATTCAACCGTGATGTTTCGCAGAGAACCTTGCGGGAGACGCTTCATCTTATTATAACTAGTTAATCTTGTTCCGGACACAAAAATCGATGAGAAAGGGGCAGTGTATGAGTCTCTTCCTCTCAATCGGGTTTGCGGAGGGGGGGGGGGGGGTTCGTACGGGACAGAGCGAAGCCTCGTTATCGCTAAATCTTTCGGCGACCATGACGTATGCGGAGAAAGACCTATTTGTTTTCTTCCGACATCGTTCCAGATACGATGAGACAGGTGGAACGATCGAGTGTGTTTCGTGCGCGGTACCGAAAATGTTTCCGAGATAAACTTCGCGTACTTATGAATCGCTGCGGGATTTATGAGTAGCCATATATGCTAGGGGAGAGCGTTGGTGGAACTACCTTCGTCTTGTTTGACGTCTGTGGCCATGTTGTATAATGTAATTGTGTTGCTCCAACTTTCTTTTTATTATTCACCCGTAATACCGTTATAAATGGTAGTTACCGTCGTAGCTGCTTTATTACGCCGGTAAAAGGTAATCAAGTCGCTAAGAGTCATCATACCTACAGTGTATATCTACACTTAAATGTGAAATGCATATTTTTCTTTTTCTGTTTCATACGCAATGTGTAAGTGCATATACGAGTTAAATGCTTCGTGTTTGAAAGCGTTTTCTTAATTAATATACGGAACTTAAAGAGAGAACAATAATCCCACCAACAAGAATAGGAACCAGATTCAATTTTACACATGTAATTAAATCACTGACATCACCCTCTTCCTCCTTACTATTCGTAAGCTGACGCCGATAGCTAGTCTATATCGAAAATTAAGAACAATGTGCACAAAAAATACTAGTATTAGCGTTCTACACACGTAACTAATACAGTTCAGATACCGAGATATGCTTTTCAGTGCGTATGGATTTATCTTTTTTCGCTTCAATCTTCAGATATATTTCGATCAATTGGTATTTTACGTGCACAGAACATTTTGTGTCATAGCACGGAACTTTTAATTGTATGTTTACGTTAATGTTTGGTCTTGAAATCTTACAGCATCTTAGAAATGTATAATGCAAGAGAGTATGGGAAAGCTCGAACTCCTATAATGATGACCCTAATAAAGTTTCAACGATCCGTTTGCAGCTTCACTAACGTAGACAGTAAAACTCAATTCTGATCACGATATTTGTATAATAAACATTTCATTATTTCGACACCCGGGCTATAGCGTTGTCGCAGTAATATATGCTCATTAATGAGCCAAGCGAACACTACTAAGGCCTGCATTGAATTTCGGACTAAAGCAAAAATGTATGTGAAAATGTTTTTTCCTATATTGTGCGCCTCTTCCTCAGCGCTCTACAACAACGTAATATGTCTTAATGGTGTCATTTTATCGTTTCTATACATAAGGCCGCGACCAGGATTAGCTTCAATTCTTTTCGCTAAGGCCTACTTACCATGAACTGAGAATGACGAGCTTGATAGTGTGTCTAAAACGCGCTAGCTGGAATCTTGTAATTACCTTCCTAAAGCAACAACGTCAAAATTCACATTCTGACATTATGCCTTATATCTGTCAATAAAAGTATTAGTCCTACCAAATGTTCCATAGATAGCTCTTCTTCCTCACCACAGTGGCGCTTTTGGTTGCTCAGGTCGTCAATAGTTTTTGAGCCAAACCACGAAAAGAATCGCTTCCGGGTTACCTCAGTGAAACGAGATAACTGATAAACAGCCACAACAAAAAAAAAAAAAAAAACGCAACGTTCGGACGCACAAGGGGCAACAAAAGCAGTATTTACTGAAGCTAAGGAATCACGGTTCCTAGCAAATGACCACCGGTGGTAATGGGCCACTGCCATGACACTGCCCCGCGCAAACAGATGCTCAGAAACTACAGAACTACAGTTATCCAGGACCCAATGTCAACAGCCGTGTCAATAGCGTTTCGTAATGGTCTCCCAAGCGTCGATATTCAAAGTCAGCTTAGCGGAGAGAAGGTTCAACGCACGTTTTCTGGAAACCGTTTACTAAGCGACAGCTGAGATGTTGCATGCCTTTGAACTTGAGGTGTTTCCACGGCGTTGGCACATGTTTCGAATGGTAGGGGTCCTGAATTTCCGCACGTTCATGCGACTCCCGCGTATGCCGGCGATCATTAATTGAATATGAAATGCGGTAGGACGTCGCATGAAGAAATGTCGACGACCCCAAACTCCAGATTGAACTTCAGAAAAATGAAGATAACACTGGTCAGTATGAAGGCGAAAACAATAAAAAAAAGATGTTCAACCAAGGTAAGGCAGTAACGGCCATGTGGTCTATATTCCCGCCCCTGTTCACATACAGCGGAGCTTCCCAAGAACTCATTAGATAGGTGGGAAAAATATTTTGAATGATCCTCTGTTTTCAATTAGGCCCGACTATTCATCACAGAAAGATAAGTTAGAGTTTCCGAGAACGAAACCTCTTCGATTAGACAGAAGTGTGCACACATAAATTGATTACATCTAAAACCATGGAGCTTTTCTTTTACTTCTTGACTGAACACTGAGTCGGTTATTAATATTAATATTTTTATGAAAAAAAGACCTCAGTACCTCGATTCATGCGTTCATTCTCGGAAGTTGAGGATTTGTTTTGCTTGCGTATTTGACAATTTTTGTTTTCTCAGCTGGTTCCCCTTGTGCGAGAAGTACTAAGTCAGTTTGCATTCGTAGGTGATATAGCCAATTTTAAGACAGCTTAAGAATTACCTTCCCAGGAAATGCATCGTACTTCAACTGTGCAACTTCAAATTTGTCTAAGACCAAGTACTCGCGTTTTCCTATGTAAAGATACTTTGAGGTGAGAGGCTCCGTTGCACTCTTTGCAATTGGCCCTAATTGTGCCGTGGAATAGCTATAAGTCTACGCCTCTTGAGCCTTTCCGCGTTCCATGTTCGATTCTACTGTAAACCATTGCGAAGTACTTACGTCACACCGCAGGGTGGCGCTGCTGTCGGCATGGCGCACGTGCCACGCCGTACGGACTGGTGTCCTTCTTTATTATCATGAATCGTTTGAGCCAAATAAAGAGCACTACGATTCTCACCATCTATGGGATTGGAGTATTCTTACAACTATTATTTGGTTTCTATCCCTTCAATCCTGCCGTATTTTACTCAACAGGTTCTGCGAGAAGCAATTGTGATCAAGTGCAATAAATAATTCTTAAAAAGTGCTCCCACCTTCGCTAAATAGAATTTCTCATGAGCTGTCTGCAAAGGAATTGCAACTCACATGATAATAGTCAAATCAAACTCATATTATCTATATGGTTCTAGCAAAAGAAGTAACGAAGCTATGCCCAGTTTTTAAGCGCGCTTCCAAAGAAGCCACGCGGCAGCTCGAGAACGCCACGCTTATTATCCCATTAGAAGTAGTTGCACTTTAAATAACGAGGATCGTTGTTCTCGGAATGCAGAGCAGGTCTTTTGACCTTGCTAACAGAAAAATGTATATATATATATATATATTCTTCTAGGAAGGGCATGAGATCAAAGGGAGAAGCGCATAGAACGTTCACAATTCGAGCGGCGGCGTCCAACGTTATTGCAATGTCACAACATCTGGTGCCCTCCACCAAATCTGCAGACTCTGCTACGATGGCGGCGGCGGCTTCCGAAGCAGACACAAAGGTCCCGTGACTCCTTCTAGCCACAAAGAAGCATCATTGTTCCTAAACGAGCGTCTTGCCTTTTTGGAAACAACACAAGCGTAAACTTTAAAGATCGCGTGGGCAACCACCCCTTGGTTTGTGTTGTATGTTTTGTGTCTTTCCACTTTGTGCTGTTTTTCCTTTCAAGGGCAGCTACAGCCTGTGAGGAGACTGGAAGGGGCAGAGTTTGCTCGTTTCCTGGAGCCGCACGCTGGTTCTGGAAGATATCTCTCCGCAAAGTGAGACCGAGCGACGGAAGAGCAAGGAAGCAAGTTACAAAAAATGAGAAGAGAATATAAACCATAAGAAGTCGTACGCGTCTGCAATATTAAGGTCTTCAAACCAACCGAAAAATTGGAAACAGCCTCGCCGCTTCGCTCGTTAGAGCAGCTAGGTCAAATGTGATTCCTGTTAACCTTAGCATCACCCAGCTAGAACCGTTCGTCACCGTATGACAAAAAAAAAAAAAGAAAAGGGAGAGTTTTTTTTTTTTTTTTTCTAGAAAACGAAATTTGGTGTTTCTTTATGTGTTTCTAACAATACATCGTGTAGTTTCTAATATACTGTATATTTATCCCGCAACAATATAAAAAGAAAGCGTTTGTTACGTGTTAGCACTTTTTTATTTACAGAAAAACCTACATCGCCGTGAGGCATTATTGCAGAAAGTGGGTCATATATTTTTATTTATTTTAGGAACATATG
>JABSTQ010000899.1:0-41137 GCA_013358835.2 Ixodes persulcatus
ATGTTGTCAGCGTTGGGCCTGCCAATTGACTTGTGAATACAGGAGATAGCGTTTTTGCGGGCGACGGGGAGGCCTGGGATTGGCTGAGGTGAAGCGGTTTGAGTGTATTTATGTTTCCCCCCCCCCCTTTTTCAAAAATAAACAGTTGAAGTAGAGCTCCGTGTTGTCTAGTCTCCCCTTTTGTCCCTGTCTTAAGCGCCATCATGTCGTCAAATTCCCAGTACCAACTAGCCCAACAATCTGCATTGATATTATAATAGTTCACCCTAAAATTGGCGGAAATATCATGCGGTTGTTGACTTGCGTTAATATATTTCAAATCATATTTAAATTATTGCTGTTGAGAGAATCATTCGAATTTTTCCGAAATTCCCGGAAACTTTTTTGTCGCCTTTTTCCGGCCTTCAAAATTTCCGGAAATTTTACATTTCTAGTTAAAAGGCGCGAACTGAAACAAAATGAAACAAGACACACGTAAAACACGGGCAAGCGCCAACGTCTCACTGGAAGCTGGAAGTTGCAGTTGATATTGGCGCTTGTCCGGATTGTACGTGTGTTTTTTCGCCCTGTTTCAATTCGTGCCTGTTAACATTTTAATCGACATGTACCAACAAGCTGCAACCAAACTTTTAAGCTTACATTTGACGTGCAGTATTTCTTTTGTGATCGAAGGGTTTTGACTCCTAATTTGTTTTTGCTTTCTGGTGTATAAACTAAAAAAAAAAAAAAAAATGGCGAACAACTCTTTTAAATGTTTGCCACAATTCATTTACTTGTGTAATATTGTTGAACTCATCTAGGAGCTGTTCAAGGTAGTCAATCGCCGATTATTCATTACAGTTCTCGTAGTCGAAATGTGGCTTCCGTTCAGTAGTGTCACACTTGCATCCTATAAAAGTGCATTGAAAAAACCCCGACTTCTCATCTGATATTCCTTCATGAACTGTAACCACACAGTCATCAAACTGGTTGCCAACAAATACAGTATGCCGTAACGTTCTACATTTCGCAGCATTCCGTGTCAGATCCTTTACACATTGTGGAAGGCAGCGACAAAACACCAAGTTCCAGAGCGCATTAGCTATTTCAGTGCCCTGACAGGCGAATTCATCTTCCAACCAACTAGCATTGTGGGCATTCTGTCGGTGTCGATTCCGGTTTTCTGAACACGGTTCCAAGGGTCATTCATGTTCCAATAGAATTCATTTCGCACCAGACGTTTTCTGAAGTTTTTTCGGGCTTTATCGGATACTAGAAATTGTCTTCTTTAATGGCCATAGCGACCCCGCCGCCAAGGAGGCACCTGTTTCTGCGTAGCGTTTAGTTGGACGACATAACCTCTTTGTCTGGGATGTCATCGTATAACCACGGACCCGTTATCAGTAGAACCTGCAGGTCACAGGTAAGGGCTACCGCGTCCATATCGTCTATTTTATTAATTACACTCCTTAAATTAAAGACAATCCTCAGCTCGCTACATACAATCAGCTGATCTTTCCTAGTATGAGAACTCGATTGCTGCCCATCAGCACGGCCCTACTTCAATTAATCGTTTTTTCACGTTGTCCCAAATATATAGCTCTTGATTTATTTTTGGTTTGTCATACGACAGGAAAACCCTGTCTCCTCGTTCTCTGTATGAAAGTGAATGGTTTCATTGGAACCTTTTAATAGACCCTTTCCGAAATTCAGTGCCATCTGGTGGTTTGTCAAGCAGTTTACGTTTTGCCATATCAATGGCGGAAATGAACTTGTATCGGCAGCGTCACTTTCGCAAGTCAACAGCACGCGAGGAATTGTTTAATGTGAGTTCTTTCTCGATCACTTTCAGTTCGATGGTGATCAAGAACCTGCATTCAGAACAAAGCTCCAACCCGCAAAGATGCCTCTAGAAACTTCTATACACCAAAGTGCTTTAAAGCCGATTATGTGCCGCCCACAGATAGACTGAATCTTAGTTATTAGAAATAAACGCTTACGTAGCTCTTGTGTTCCATTCCTACGTCGCGTCGTACTGATTCCCAAATGTACAGGCCTCGCAAGATCCGCTTAGGAGCATCTTCAACGTCTTCCATTATCAGTCACTAGAAGGCTGCCATTGGTATGGCACAGATGCCGTTCCACAGATGATGATAGTGATGAATGTGGCCAGACTTAATTTCGGAAAGGGTCTATTGAGAGCACACGAACAGAAAAATCTCCGATCGAGGCGTGTACCATTTAATTTTATTGCATTCGGAAGTATGAGTTGCTTCTCGCGATGACCCATACGTTTTATTATCGCCGGGCGTTGGGCATGCTCGTTGGGGTTTCCTAGCCAATGAATCCGTTCCATGCTTTCTGCAGCAACGTCGAACTCGTCTTAAAATACTTTTTTTGCGTACTATGTTGTTAAGCAGATATTGTTTTTCCTTCGGAATTTCCTTTATCCGTATATGATTAGAGTGTTTCTGCGTACATGGCTTTACGGGTCGAGGGTCACAAAGTTCACAAGTGACGACAGAAAGGTCGCTAGGGTCCCAAGTGACGTCACGAGGGTCACGAGCTGTGTTGCCAGGTCTACTGATTTATCAGTAGATCTACTGATTTCGTTCCGGGTCTACTGATTCACTGATAAAAAAAAGAAAATCTACTGACTTTTTTTTAGTAATTATATTAAAATTTATTATTTGGCTCCTTCAGTTCCCAGGGCCGCCCATCAAAGGAAACTTATATTCTCCCAAGAATTAAAAACGAAGCAGTGGCTAGATGGCCCAGAAGCCCGTCCTATTCGAGTGATTTAGCCGTATATTCATCTATCTATTCAGCCCATCGTTGATTCACCCAGAGCAGGTTCGACGGTGACATCCGGACCAGAGCCATATATGGGGAAAGTTTGGAAAGTCTATGATCTCGCCGCAGTAACCTTCCTCTCCAGAGTGAGCTAATCAGACTGCGGCGCAGAGCGAGAGGCGTGAGCGCATGCGCGTGAACTCTCGACTGCTCCCAGCTGAGCGGAGAGGGCCGCAATTTTCATTCATTCGCCCGGCGGAATGCATGGGATAACATCCAAATTTCGGTTCTTTACTTTTATTTGGAAAGCTCTGGCAAGAAAATGACATAATGGTATTCCTCGGTGGCTTAACAAGCTAACGAATTAAGTTTCTTCACGTTTGAACGCAAACTTTGAGTCAGGCGAAAAATAAATAAGCCCGTAGCAGACGACGCGTAACCTCAAAAGTGATCCGCACCGACAGCGTTGCGCCAAAAACCTTCCACAGCCCAGTAAGGAAAGATGGCAGCTTGGAGAGGACTTCCATTGGACATGTACGCGCGCACTTACCGGAACGTCTTGTTTTGGTTTCATTTCAATAATAGCGACAGGGGGATGTCGCACTGTCGCCCTCAACTGTTGATCCCAAAAGTGGCTCAGTCTCGATTTCAAAGAATAATCCTCGAAACAGCAACACTAATCAATGCTGATAAAAAAATAACACACACACACACACCTTCACGGTGTTATTTTAGGTCTTGTTTTGTTGTTTCATTTTTATTTGTGTTTATTACCGTGTTATTTGTTACTCTATACTATTTCTCCGAAGTCTGGTTTAATGGAATTAGTAAAACATGGCACAACACAGATTTCGTAGAATCTACTGATTTTTGTGCAAATCCACTGACTTTTTGGGGATCAATCTGCTGACTTTTTTTTTCTCCGTCTGGCAACACTGGTCACGAGTGACGTCACGAGGGAGGAGGGAGGGAGGGGAAGGAGGAGGGGAGGAATAGGAGGGGGAGGGGAAAGGGGAGAAGGAGAAGAGGAGGAGGGAGTGGGAGGGTAGGAGGAGGGTGGCGGAGGTGGAGGAGGAAGAGGGGGAAGAGGGGGGAAGAAGGAGGATGAGGGGAGGAGGAGAGGCTACCCTTCTCTTCCTACCCTCCTTTCCTCCTCTTCAAGAGCTGCGCTCTAATTCATAATTACAAGGAATTGTAAACGTGTTTCATTTTTTGTTCAACTAGACTAGGATCTCTGTATGGCGTCTGCGAGAAAATCTCCCAGAACAAATCTTAAGACCAAATATATCTCGATTAATACCATTTGACAAACGTTTTTATCACAATACAACTTTTGGAAACTCATTGTTACCATCCCCTATATCATTTGTTAAGCTGAGAAAATACCCGAAAAATACGCCTCATCTTCGTGCTCACCACTTCTTACGCTAATTCTGCGATACCCTTAGCAATAACAGAATGAAACCCTTTCCCCAACCGCATAATCACTACTATTCGTATTGATTCCGTAGAGTCACAGCTGTTAATAATTGCTACACTCTGAACACACAAAAAATCATTTGCACTCAAAATGAAATAAGAAGAGCGGCACAGAGCCAAGACTAGTGTGCGCTCCAGCTCGCACTAGCTGGCCCTCTGTCGCTCGCACTATACTCCGTACACATCTGCCTTGGTTGCGTTTGCATACAGCCAAAACGACCGTAACGAAAAAAGGACCGCATCTCCAAGTGGTGAATGATGTTGATTGGGGCGAAGCTCTGGTGGTGCTGATGATACTAGTTTTAATGTTCATAGGTAGTGCTGATGGTGCTGATTTTTTTTATTGCTCATAGGTAGTGCTGAGTTCCGGGTTGCATTTCGACTTCATTATTACTGCTTTATGGTCGGTGAAATGCAGAGCCACTGGTTCTTCTAGCGGATCCATCCATTTGACCGCAGCGCCCTCTCGTCTATAAACGTTAAACCAATGCATGCAAAGTTTAACGCGATCATATACCCATTTGACCGCAGCGCCCTTTCCTGTTTAGACGTTGAGCGGCTACATGCAACGTTTCATCCATGACATCTCCAGCTCTTGAGTTACTACCACATCTCAGAGCCCTCTACTCGTCCCGCAGTCGTGGCCGAGTGGTTAAGGCTAGAAACCGAGAGGTTAAGGATAAGGTTAAGGCGAGTGGTTAAGACTAGAACTTCATTGGGGTCTCCCCGCACAGGTTCGAATCCTGTTGACTGCGCAATCGTTTTTTCTTTTTATGTGAGCACGGACGCCGGCCGGCCGGACGGACGGACGGACGGACGGACGGACAAGGCTAGACCCTAAGGAGCTTCGCCCCTAAAAGTCGTCGGGACAAGTGTTTGCCGTACACAGCACTGCAAGCGAAGCAATCCATGAGTCACAGTTATTGCGATTTTTGTTCGTTTCGGTCGTTTCGGTTGCATCCGAAAGCAACCATTGCAAATGTCTAAACCAGACTTTATATAGAAGCTTCGCCTTCAGCACGAGCTTGCTGGCTTCCGCAGTGCTTAGGTTGCGCCTGCCTGTGTGTTCGCACTTGTGTTAGCAAGGCCAGAAAGCTCGCGCTGAAGGCGGAGCATCTAGTATCAGGCTAAGGGTGAACGGAGTCTAGCGAATGCTCTCGGGATCCCTTGCAACAACAGTGAAATTATGACAAGTCCCGTTTTAAGCAACAATATATTTATAGCGATAGCTGCGACACGTCACGGCGAAGCCGTTAGGCCTAAGCATCGCGTTCACACACCGTGCTGCAGGCGGGTGCACAAAAGCGTTCGAAACCAAATATACATCTTTTTGTGATTGCGAACGCGTTTCTTTTGTTCGACTTTTTTCCGAACGCTTTATTTTTACTGGGTGTGTGAATGCGCATCTACATTGGCATTTACGGTACTACGACGGAATTTTGTTATACGCTATTACTGTTTTTTATAGATCGCGAGCAGTGGGCATTGAGTACTCCAAAGCTACTAAGTTTAGAGTGGGTTATTAACTGTGTGACGTAGCTAAGTGGTAACGTTTCATCCATGACATCCCCAGCTCTTGAATTACTACCACATCTCAGAGACCCCTACTCGTCCCGCAGTCGTGGCCGCGCGCCTTGGACCCCGGTTCGATTTCAGCAAACGATCTTTTGCGAGATTGGGCCATATCGATGACGGACTCCTTACATCCCCAACTACAACATCAACAACGACAAGTATAACACACGCTCAACAACGGACATCATTTCTACTTCTGGCAAGAGTCCATAACAGCTACCGCTCTAAAAAAATAGATGCCTTTCGTCTAAGCTCCGGGTCGGACGTCTCAAAGTCTTCTTCGGTAATGTCGAACACTGTCGACAATTATTTTAGAGGGTTGCTACACAGTAAACGTTTTACACCCTCAAGGGTGTAAACCAGTTTGTCCCAGGGCTAACACACTTAGGGTGTTCAGGCAAGCATCCTTCATAGTGGGTGCTTGCCCAGTGCCCTTGGCAAAGGGTTCTTGGCATCGAATGGGCGCCCGCTGTGGTTGCCCAGTGGATGCTGGGCCACCCCAGCCAATCCAGCGCCGGGAGAGTATCACGCGACGTTTTGGTTGTTCAAGGTCACATGATGCTCTCTCGACGCTGGATTTCCTGGGATGGCTGGTAGATTCCGCCGCGCTAGGACGAAAGGTGAAATGAAGTACAAGCTCCAGTGAAACGTTTATAGGTATGTGTCCAATACACATACCATAACTTGTAAATTGTACAAAAATCATAAAAAGGTATTGCATATTCCTATATTATTGTTATATGATTTACAGCTTATGTTTACTGAACACATTTACACCTTTTTCACTCAGGGGGATTGCAACTTCACCACATACGAGGCACGTGATAAAGAAATAATGCGTCACACTGAACACAACTCACTTCATGAAGAAATATTACAAAAGAGCTCCTTGCAAGCCACATCATAACCCCGAGGGCAACTGGCTGCTACGGCGCTCCCCTTTCTCGAACTCTAAGTGAGCAAGCAGTGGCCCAAAACATCGTACTGCACGGCTGAACCCTTGTAAGCATCATGGGCTGCCACAAACGAAGCATGTGGAGTTTTCCTGGTTGGATAAGACGTGACATGTTTTGTTAGGACAGAACGAGCGGGTTGGTAAGGATTATTAAACTTGAGGAAGAAAACGAGAAGGGACGGTGTTTTGTCCGTCCCTTCTCGTTTTCTTCCTCAAGTTTAATAATGTTTTGTTTGTCTCAGAGGATTGCAGGAAACACGCTTCGCTTATCACCTGTCCCCTTATGCGCACCTGTTTACTAATTGGAAGCAGGGTAGAGGGGGTGGTCTAGCCTTGACTGAACCACAGCAGTATTTCAGTAAGTGAAGCTTATTATATCAATTAGGATATGTTAAATTAAACAATATTTTGAACCTTAAGAGACAAATTGAAAATACAACACATTCCATTCCATGACATAAAGAATGGTATCTGCAAACATTTAATGAAAAATATCACAGAATGAACTCGCACTCTACGTCAAAAAAGCAAATGTTTCAGTAGAAGACGCTATCTTCCTTCTCAAGTACAAGGAAAATTATAAAGTTCTGGAAGACGACTATGGATGAGGAACTTGTACAGCTAAATTTTAAGCACCTCACCTACAGGAGGTCAGCATAAGTTATCACAGAAAGTGCCCAACGTTTAAAGATAGAAAAAGAAACATACCTCTATAAATCCTTCTGTCATTCCTTCTGTAAAAAACAAACAAACAATTAACCTGATAATACTGGCAAGAAAAGTGCATTATACACCTATAAAACGGCTCACAAAACATCTCTTTAACCACATACCTGCCTGCAAACTTTGTTCAAACACTTAATTACGAGTGTTCTTCGAGTTGTGTCACTCAAGCCAAAAAAAAAGTCTCTCCAGAGCAACCAGCGTGTTGAAGGCCTTGCGTTCGTACTGGATGCCGTAGGGCCTATATGCTGCAAAAAGCATGCACAGCCCCTTTTCAGCATTAAAAGCGGCAAATAAGCGCTCACGATCAACAACAAGGTGAAGAAAGTCTGCATCATCCAGCTCTTGGTTGTTGTAGAAGACACATGGTGCCGGTGAAATGTTCTCGTCCTGCGTTAGGTAAAAGAAAAAAAGCACGACATATTTTTCTGTAGAATGCCAAAACATGTTTGATCTTGTCAACTGCTGTTATTTGCTGCAGTTAAGGCCATGAGCATCAGCCTCCACACAGGCATAGAGTGCTTATGTGTGAACAAGTAACCGGCGTCTGCAGCAATGTGAAACGAACGAGGAATTACAATCGGGGCCACATTTTGACATGAAAGTTTTGCGATATAATCTTAGGGACACTTTTGAGTATCTATTTCTGTACTAAGATGCATTTGCGCAATCTATTTGTATTTCACTAGTGAAATACTTTTGCGATGTATATGATGATACGCTGCTAGACTTATGTATCTTGATACACTTATTGTGAGAAATGAGCCAACAGGTTTGGAGATAAAAATATAGAAGCCACGCCACAAATCCTACGCATCACTGGTTCGTTTTCGCAATGAGTGATTTTTTGCTTTGCTATCAGATTTCGCTTTTACAGCGGCTGCTTTTCTTTCTGCAGACAGCGGCCTTCCTTTCAACATTTGCGGTTATTGTTTGGGTAAGAGCCCGTATGGAAATTTTATATCTGGGCCATATCTGGCCATATCAAACATTATATGATTATATACGGATTATATACAGTCTTATCTGGCGTATATACAGACTTATCTGGCGTATATACAGCCTGATATGGCGTATATACAGACTTATCTGGCGTATATACAGACTTATCTGGCATATATACATCCTGATATGGCGTATATACAGACTTATCTGGCGTATATACAGCTATCTGGCAAATATGAAACCTTATCTGGAATGTTTACAGCCTCAATTGAGGTATATATGCTTCGTTATCTGTCGTATACAGCTTTATCTAGCGGCCGGTTTTCACCGGCCGCTTTTTCGTGACGCGCCGACGCGTCACGAAAAAGCGTTACGCCGACGCGTCACGAAAAAGCGTTACGCCGACACGTCACGAAAAAGCGTTACGCCGACGCGTCACGAAAAAGCGTTACGCCGACGCGTCACGAAAAAGGGTTACGCTGACGCGTCAAAAGCGTTACGCCGACGCGTCACGAAAAAGCGTTACGCCGACGCGTCACGAAAAAGCGTTACGCCGATGCGTCACGAAAAAGCGTTACGCCGATGCGTCACGAAAAAGCGTTACGCTGACGCGTCAAAAGCGTTACGCCGACGCGTCACGAAAAAGCGTTACGCCGACGCGTCACGAAAAAGCGTTACGCCGATGCGTCACGAAAAAGCGTTACGCCGACGCGTCACGTAAAAGCGCTACGCCGACGCGTCACGAAAAAGCGTTACGCTGACGCGTCACAAAAAAGCGTTACGCCGACGCGTCACGAAAAAGCGTTACGCCGACGCGTCACGAAAAAGCGTTACGCCGACGCGTCACGCAAAAGCGTTACGCTGACGCGTCAAAAGCGTTACGCCGACGCGTCACGAAAAAGCGTTACGCCGACGCGTCACGAAAAAGCGTTACGCCGATGCGTCACGAAAAAGCGTTACGCTGACGCGTCAAAAGCGTTACGCCGACGCGTCACGAAAAAGCGTTACGCCGACGCGTCACGAAAAAGCGCTACGCCGACGCGTCACGAAAAAGCGTTACGCTGACGCGTCACAAAAAAGCGTTACGCCGACGCGTCACAAAAAAGCGTTACGCCGACGCGTCACGAAAAAGCGTTACGCCGACGCGTCACGAAAAAGCGTTACGCTGACGCGTCAAAAGCGTTACGCCGACGCGTCACGAAAAAGCGTTACGCTGACGCGTCAAAAGCGTTACGCCGACGCGTCACGAAAAAGCGTTACGCTGACGCGTCAAAAGCGTTACGCCGACGCGTCACGAAAAAGCGTTACGCCGACGCGTCACGAAAAAGCGTTACGCTGACGCGTCAAAAGCGTTACGCCGACGCGTCACGAAAAAGCGTTACGCCGACGCGTCACGAAAAAGCGTTACGCTGACGCGTCACGAAAAAGCGTTACGCCGACGCGTCACGAAAAAGCGTTACGCCGACGCGTCACGAAAAAGCGTTACGCTGACGCGTCAAAAGCGTTACGCCGACGCGTCACGAAAAAGCGTTACGCCGACGCGTCACGAAAAAGCGTTACGCTGACGCGTCACGAAAAAGCGTTACGCCGACGCGTCACGAAAAAGCGTTACGCCGACGCGTCACGAAAAAGCGTTACGCTGACGCGTCACCAAAAAGCGTTACGCCGACGCGTCACGAAAAAGCGTTAGCCGACGCGTCACGAAAAAGCGTTACTCCGACGCGTCACGAAAAAGCGTTACGCCGACGCGTCACGAAAAAGCGTTACGCCGGCGCGTCACGAAAAATCGTTACGCCGACGCGTCACGAAAAATCGTTACGCTGACGCGTCACAAAAAAGCGTTACGCCGACGCATCGCGAAAAAGCGTTACGCCGACGCGTCACGAAAAAGCGTTACGCTGACGCGTCACGAAAAAGCGTTACGCCGACGCGTCACGAAAAAGCGTTACGCCAACACGTCACGAAAAAGCATTACGCCGACGCGTCACGAAAAAGCGTTACGCGGACGCGTCACGAAAAAGCGTTACGCCAACGGCGACGCCGCTTAAGCCGGAAACAAGCGCCTAAGAACTGCGCTCAAAAAAAAAAAAAAAGAAAAAGGTTAAAAAGTGCTTTGTTAGTTAATTGTAAATGACTAAATCTAAATAGCACAAATAATCCCAAACCTCTAGCTTTGGTAAGCTATTGGGATTATTCGTGCTAATTGTCGCGAGGATTTCAATGTAGCTAATTATTTCGAAATGTAACATTACGTCCGAATCGTTCGGGAAACCCATTTTTTGGGGGGGACTTGTAGGTGATTCGCTAGGTTTACGAAAATTAAGTCATTTACAGCATTAACTTTCCTGTTTGGCATTCCAGGGCAAAACGTAATAAGTAAGATAATTTAGATATTTAACGACTGAATATTCCCCTGGGTTTGTATTTCCAAATATTATTGTTAGGAAGGTGATGCTTTTACATTGTGTACTCGGTGCGGAGGAAAATAATTTCTAATTTGTTTTGAAATGTTTTACAAAACGCTCTGTTTTAGGAAAAAGACACTATTTTTCACTTCTCAGCAAACATTTCAAAAAGCTCTTGTCCAATTCTGTATGCAATGTAACTTACCACTTTCCTAACATCAATATTGAAGGAAGCATATATAAAACTGTGTCAATATTTCATTGTTAATTATCTAAATGAATTAGGTTTATACCAACGTTACTAAAACACTCAGTTGAGAAACTCGCCGTCGAAACCTGGGCCACTGGCGTCCACCGAGACCGAGCTAAATGCGACAACAGCGCCACTCTTTGTCATTTGTATGTACTGTGGTCACCTTGAGCTTTTAGAAAGCATGTTTTTGCGAAAAAAAAACAAACAGAAAAGACTCTTTTTGTAGTAACTTTTATTGGAGATCAGTACAAAATGAGGAGCGAGTGATGTTTTTAAAATCTTTAGTTTGCAAGGTTTTGTGGCACAATTAATATTGTTTTTATACAACCATGCCTCACCGGTCCTTTCAGGTGGCGCGTCCCGACCTAGGTGCATTTTAACTTGGGGTAGCAAGATGCGGCGCGTCCGCAGGGGAGACGGGGGTGGCGCTCCTGTTACCTCTTCCACTGTATCTGTTCTGGCCCCAAAATGGCCGATTAAAGCCAAAATAGAAGTGACGTGCGGTTCCTCGAATGGCCGCTGCGGGAAAAGTGGTGGCGTTGTGTAGGTCATTAGCTCGGTGCTGGTGGACAGATCGGAGACAGTTTTTGGAGGCGGTCTCTATGGCAGTTTCCCAACTGAGTGTTTTAGTAACGTTGGTTTATAGACCTTTGTCCGGAAGTGCTCTTCCGGAAGTGAACAATAATCTCGAACCCAGGCGCTCACGGGAGGGGGGGGGGGGCTGCGTTGGCCTGCGCCGCTGCTACCCGCCGAAGGCTTCTACGCTGGTGTGCCGACTGCCGTTTCGCCGGCATCGGTCCTGTTTACCGCGGTATGTGGGTATAGTGCCCGTAATGTGAGAGCCGTTTGTCCATACGCCACTTTGCCGCTGTTGGTTTCCATCAAGCCGAGCCAGAAAACATCTTGCGAGGAGTTGACCGCGCCGCGAGTGACGAAGAAAAAGCAAACGTGGCGACGGTTTCTACGATTGTTTTGGTGGCTCCGGTGTTGCGTGTCTTCAACGTCCTCGTGAGAAGATTCTCCTGCCCTTCGAAGTTATTGCAAGCACCACGAGTGGCACGAAAGCTGTGGAATCATCGTCTCAACTACAAATAAGCAGGCCTTCACGAGCAACGACGATGCCGAGCAGGCGCTCGGCACCGTTGTGTTGTCAGATGTTCTACAACGCCGAGGTATTTTATTTATGATTTGGAATGGCTTCAAGAGTGGCAAATTAATCTATTTCGCGGATTGTTAGCGCCGAGGCGAGTGCCCTCCGTTGAGTGCCGTTGTCGCGTAAAGTGCAGAGAAAACCGGGTGGCGATGGCGGCGGTGCTCTTTGATCGCTTTGATCTTGCGCCGTCGGGTTCATGGAGTCCGGAGTAAACGTACGTACGTGCGTCTGCTGAATCGGTGTTTTGGACTGCCTCAAAACACTTTCTCACACGCATTTTCCTTGTGAAGCTTAGTAGCTCATTACACCTCGTCGTCGACTGCGCTCATTTGACTACGACGCACGAGCCTGCGTGATGTGAATTTCACTGCCTAGGATCTTTGGTGTGCTGTAACGAGGGCTAATAAAATATCACCGCGAACTTCTGAACAAACGAGTCGAAGTTTCGTCTGTTATTATAACTGATCGCCTGTCACAATATTAGCGTTCCTAAACTCCGCCCCCACAGGCACCCTGCTTCGTTGCCCGATAGTAAGTGTCTCCTGGTACCTCGTACAATTCCAGCTCCCACTTCAAGTAAGTACCATCCGTTAAAACTGGCAATTAATAGTTTCGAACCCAGAAGCTCGCAGCGTGTGTGTGTGTGTGTGTGTGGGGGGGGGGGGGGCGATAGACTGCGACCTTTCCCAGTACTAGCACTGTCTAGCAGTACTGGCACGTTGCCGGCGTCGGTCTTGTTTAGCGCCGTGTAATGTATCAGAGCAATTCGTCCGGACGGCACTGTGCCGTTGTTGGTTGTACGAACAACCAGAGGAAACGCAGGGTTCTTTTGGACACCCACTGCCCGTCACACAATTGCCTAAGAAGCGAGTGCGGATGCGACGTCTACGGCTTCCACAAGTTTCCGTCACATGCAGGTTCTCGGCAAGAATGTACAGCCGCACTCAGAAGAAAAAACTTCACTCCGAGCAAGAACTCGAGTGAGTGCCAGTGTAGCAACCATTTTTTTTCTATGCGTACGTTTGGCGTGCGTGATGGATACAACAGAGGTGGTCACTTCTCCGTGATCAGTCGGCCGGTCGTTTACGTCGTGTACGTACGCTAGCTACGAATGGTACCTTCGTTTCGGTTTCGGTATCAATGAAACGCGGATGTCAAGGGTCAGCAGACACCGAGAACATCTAAGACAAGAAAGGTTTTCCCTTGTTTTCTTGATCGAGATGGGTTCTCGAATGTTCACGACATCTTCCCTGTTGAAGAACGGGCCGCGGAGGCTTCTGGTGAAGGCATCTTTCACGATGTGTCGGTGCATTCGGACAGCCTGCCGCATCCAGCTCCGCAAAGCAACGCCGCCAACGCAGCCCCCCCCTCCTGCCTGCCAGTTCTTTCCGCGTGGTGGCGCGAGCGTAGATAAACATGGCGGCGCCCTGGAATTGGCGCGGACACTGGTCTCGCGCTCATGCTGACGCGGACAATGCGCGTCGTGGGCGCCGCCATGTACATCGGAGCCGACAGAGTATCTGGAACACCCCTGGCGGCGAAAATTCGAGACCACGAAAACGAAACCAAAAAAATGTGTCTGATAAGATAAGTTAAACATTTCGCCTGAGTATTGCTTTGGGTTCCAAAATACTATTATTATATTGAATGTATTTTGGAAGATAAACTGTGCCTTAAAGGGTTAGAAAATAAAAGAAAACGAATGGAAAATTTTTGTGTCACTAGAAGTGGTGGGAAGGCGGCGGCGTCTGTGTAGACTGGTCAATTTCGCCCGCCAGCAACTTCGAACGTTTTCGAACGGTCATTGAAGCAAGTTACGAGGAAGGTAAGGATATTTCTTTGTTTCTTTTTGTGTTTGCTGAATTGCAAATCGGGAATTTCGTAATATTAGATCTGCTGAGACGTTTGTAGCTTGATCTTCAGTGAGCGATACGAGCCTGAATGTATAGATTTACAGAAGAAAAATTTCGGGCGGCTATCAGTTCGAAAGTCTTTGTTACCCAGCATAGCCAGCCGGCAAGCATATTGAGTTTCATTTGGACATCTCTTTGAATTGCCTTCACCATTTGTGGGATCGCTCTATATTAATCGCCGCCCGATCGGTATGTCTTTTGCTTGTCTCCCGGGAGTGACCCAACACAACGAGAAGTCAGCTAATCGGTTTACTGTACTTCTCAGTTGTCCGTCTTCGAGAGCCGGCACTCCGAACCCGCCGACCCTGGTTGTCGCCCGTCGTTCAGAGCTTGCAGTCGGCGTCCGTGTCCAGTCCTGCGGATCGTCCTTCCCACGCCAGCGCTGCGTAGGCTAGCTGTTCCGGGCTATCACAGCCTGAGTCTCGCTGCGGAACCACTCCGGAATCGTCATGGCCTAGGCCGGTATGGCCAGGGCTAGCCGTTTCCGCCGTTCCTCATCCGAACCTCGCTGGTGCAACGCTCCGGGGATCGCCATGGGCCAGACCAACCAGAACGGCTCCATCGTTCCTGCCCGGCCCCAGCCTGGTGCAGCACGCTCTTCCTGTTTCCTCGCGCTCGCCCCCGGCTAGAATAAAAGGTGGGTAATTGGGACCAAACTCTGCACGCTAGAGAACAGTACGCAAGTTGCAATGGCTGTAATGTGATATCCAAGCCGGGTGTAAAAAGGTGACATTCAACAAAGTGTGCATGAGAGAAGGATATTTATGCTTCGCATGATCTTTTTCTAAAGAAAACCTTGTGCATCCTGTTTTCTGCATGAAGTCACATTTGTTACCAGACTCAGCATTAAATTTGGTTGCCGAAAAAAACAAATGTGCTACGAAAATCCACTTTTTGAGAACTCGCAGGTTTAAAAGGTTTTGGTTGTGACCACGTGTGTGCCGAACGGCTATGCGCACGTACAGTCGGAGGCAAAAGTTTGCGGGGCACGGGAGGGCGTGCCGAAATGCATCGCCGCGCCGTCGCATTAAGGAGCCGCGCTTTGCGCATGCGTGCCTTTCCTGCTTGTTATCATGTCTTTTTCACTCGTTTCTTTTCGACGCACTCTTGATAACAGGAGTCGGCGCCAGGGGCGCGAGTTAGCGCTTCGCTGGCTGTCATGCTGCGCGTCTGCTTCAGCCGCCTCTGCCGCCGCTCTTTGTGACGGAGCTCACGGGGGGGCGGGGGGGAGTGGGGGGGAGCTAACCAGGTGCTTTGTCAACCAGCGCGGCTGCTGAGGCAGCTGAAGAGGACGCGAGGCATGGCAGCCAGCGAAACGGCAACTTGCGCCCCTGGCGCAGACTCCGGTTATCAGGAGTGAGTCGGACTGAAACAAGCAAAAGAGACATGACTGCCAGCACAAAGGGCGCGCATGCGCACAGCGCGGCTTTTTATTGCGGCTGCGCGCCGCTACACGGCGCGGCGATGCATTTCGGCACGCGCTGCCGTGCCCCGCAAACTTTTCCTCCCGACTGTACAATTACGAGTGCCGAAACGGGCCAACGGCCCGTTTCGGCACTCGTAATGGCTGTCAAAGTGTGGCTGTCAAAGTGACTCGTAAAACAACTTGTATAAATTTATGTTTCCGAGTAGTCTGCAAAACGAGTTCGTCGGACTGCTTTCAAGGCCTGTACATATATTTTCGTTCACTTCAACAATTACTGTAGAATTCACTTACTTGATGCATCGCACTGCAGTAATCCACTTCTGTCGCCATGTCGCTTCCCAAGATCTCGAAGGCAAGCGGTGAAGTTTGACGCTTGAGTCACTTTCGTGACTGTGGCAGTCTTTCACGCAGCAGTAGTGACGTTTATTTTTTGGGGGAACTCTAGGAGTAGGCGAGATGTCACAGGAGCCCGGTGGGGTCATAGAGACGTAAAGCCGGGAGTCACTTTTAAGAACATCTGTTTCCAAAATGGCTCACGCCGATCCGAAATGCCACATTCACACGTGGTTTCTTAAATGCGCCCTCCCGCGATCCTGACCGTCCTGGTCCACCCATTGTTTTATTTGGCAGCCACTAGATGGCGCAACGTGTAGTGCCAAGCTGCATTGCCGGTTAATATTTGGGTAACTTTCAATGAGGGGAGGGTGTGGAGAGATTCGTATTATCGAGATTATGCCTTGTTTGCCTGCCCCCCCCCCCCCCCTTGCACACACACACACGCATTGTCGTTGCCCAAGGCGCCTCTGACTGTATGTTGCAAAACCTAATTTGTTTTGATCTGTATAAAAGCCGACATTAATTTACTGAAAGGGTGACAGTGCTGGTGGGCCCGAATCTAATTATGCACTTGCAGGACGACTTCATTTTATGACTTCTTTATGCAGCATAACACGAGACGGTCATTGCTTACTTGACATGCGAGTAGTTGCAACGACTAGAGTTGGTAAGGTTGGCACTATCGCACGTGAATAAATACTATCTTAAAGGCGTGATTTCAAAAGGTAGTATTCATTTATTTAGTGCATAAAACAGCCTGGCTGTGGCAACATCATAAGGAGCATACCACTTTAACGATAGTGACCACAGCACCCTCGTGTGACCTCACTAGAAGTACCGCAAGGAAGAGCTGACACTACCTCCACAATTTTGCGTCCTCACAAATCATAAAACAAGTGAAAGTGATTGGCTGATGGTGTGAAAACCAGCGAATCGCTTTCACTTGTTTTATGATGCATTACTGAAATCTCACCCTATTAGTAACTGTAGCGTACATTTTGTTTGGGCATATGCATGCTTCCTTCAATTACTACAACAAAGACACGGGGTTGAATGATTTGACTAACATAGCTCCTTAGCATGGGGCTAGATTGATGTTGTGAAAGAATATTGTGCTTTATTTATACTGCATGCACGTCATTTGGGATTACGTGGTGTGGCTAACGTTTTCTTTATTAAAGCTACAGTATGTCCTAAACGTATAAGCCAATCAAGATCTTGATGTTACTTGTCTCTTTAACCTTCAATTTGCTCTCCTAGGTGCTGCTGTGGCTGCTCCACCTGGTGAGACTGTGGCCTTTTCTTGGCCACCTTTCTTTGCTGTCCGGGATGGTGAGGTACGTATCTGGGCCTACAGGGCACTTTGTCTATTGTTTCCACTCCATTGACTTATTTTGGAGAACAGAATAATGACACAAAAGACAAGGACTTAAACAGGCAGGCACACAAAGAGACAAACACAGGTACTGGCTTAAAGGTGGACTAAAGACGTTCCTGAGATCGTCTGTTCTTGGTAATAACTAGGATTCCATGTTTACGGAGTTTATTTTTCATCAAATTCTGAGGGTGTTTTTCGGAGTTATTTTTTCCTGAAAATTTGAAGTTTATAGTAGTTTATTTTTGTTTGACTCCAAAATATTTGAAATTCGGAGCCTAATTTCGCAGTGTTTCTTATGAAAAACAAAAAAATAATATCCGGGTGTATACGTATGCTAGATAAAAGAAAATAAAACACGCTTATATTAAATATTATTTCTTCAGCTTCATTCACGGCAAAAGTTGCACACATCTGTGGCTTGGATAAACGCCGACACCTTAAAAATAAACTCGTGGAGGTAGTGGCTGGGAAGCACGTATTCATCCCATCGTATTCCATGCTACCCCGCGGCCGCGCTAGGTGGAGTGGTAAAGGATGTAATAGGGAAGCTTCATCTGCCCCTCTTCCAATTTTATGCAATCTCTAGGATCCATATATAGCTTTAGACACAACCTCTCTTCCTCTTAAAACACAAATAGTATGGCCCAAACTGGAAACCAATACAGGGGCTTTTGTCGTGACCCGAATGCACAATGACATGTCATTCTGAACCCTGACAAGATGATCGGTAAGACCCATTTTTGTCAATGAACCGAGATTTGAAAGATAACTGTGGTGGCATTTTCCTGGGACCATTGACCCTTTGCGCTGATCAAACTTAATTATGAAATACCGTCTTTATTTAGTTTATTGGAAGGGGAGCAGGGGGGGGGGGGAATCGGCACATCAAAATTCGGAGTTTATCAGATAAATCCGAATTGAATAAAATTTTATCGGCAGGTGTTTTTTGGAGATTTTTAGATTTATCCGAAAACACGAAGCCCTTGTGATAACCTATTCGACGGGCTCTAAGGATCCTAAATATCCAAAAATTATGCTTGTTCGATGCCTATTTTCCTACTAAAAATAGAAATAAAAGAAGATGGTTCATGTCCTGCCATAGGACGAGAAGGTGAACTATCTTCGAAAAAGTGTACATGCGGATGAGAGTTACAACAGTGCTATCTGACAGCCGTGTCCCACAAATTACAGTTTAGCAGTGCCAATAACACCTATCCAGATGTTAGTAAGCTAGCCTGCTTCGTTAGTATAGACTAGCAAAGAAGGAAGAGGTGAGACATATTGATGCCTATTTCTGAACACAGGAAAGGAAGGTAGTGAGCTATGGTGATGGCACACTCATTCGTGTTTTCTTTTTCATGTCTTGCCATGAAGTGGGGCCAAAGGTATTCCTTTCACAACGCTCGGCTGCCCCGAAACTGCACATATTTGTACAAAACGTGGGCAATGCACAGCAGTATACTTCCTTCGTACTTTGCGATGTTGAATTTAAAAATGGTTAAATGGTTCTTTAAAGGGTACCTACAATATCATGTATGTGAAAAGCACATGAAACAATTGTTTTTAACTCATTATTAGTATTTGATGTGTACAGCAATAATGGACCTCCTTTCTTTGTTAATGCATATTTCTTAATGCATATTTCAAATCTGAAATTCCTTCTCTTAAAGGGGTGCTCAGGAGCTTTCTAAGATGGCCTGTTTATGGCCAAAAAAGCTAGTGACGCTCTCATTTGATCCTTGTTCATACCATGGCCTGTTCTCGTCGGTGGTTGTTGGCGAAGGCCCGCTTCAGTTCATCTTTGTGCGCATCCCATGACGTCAAATGCCCCATGAAATGAGGCAGGTCTCCAAGGTGCGACGAGTAAACTAGGGAGGGAACTGTCCCGGTCTGCTGTACCTCAGATGTCGCTGTTGGCTTCCAGTTCCTTAAAGAGAGGTCTTCCTTCTGGGCTTGGGGAGTCGATTTCGGCCTGAGGGCAGGTCAAGCGCTGGCGAAAGACTGACTTTGTGTGGGCATGCGCAACCTAGCTGTTTTGTGGCGTTGCAAGCTTCTCGAACATTTGGACTCGAACGTTCGAGCTTAAAACACTCTTACTCCGAGAAAATGATAAGGTTCATTGTTTCAAAAAGCTTTATTTGTGATTGAGTGTTTCATTAATGCATTATTATTGATTCTCTGCAGAGTATGTCAAGGACAAAGGACGGCTGTCTTTACACAAAGGGTGTAATGCAGTCGCTCGGGACGAAGCTGAGCGAGCACAGCAAGTGGGAGTAGTCTAGGTGGTCCACCACAATAAAAAGATATCAAGTGCTGATTTCAGGCTTCGTGTGCTTCTTTTGATATGCCAGGCCAGATCTGGAACTTCCAGATCTGGAATTTCCAGATCTGGGATTTCCAGATCTGGCTGTATATCAGACTATATCTGGCAGATATACCATATCAGTTTATATCTGGCAGATATACCATATCAGGTTATATGTGGCCAATTTTTGATATGGCCATATCTGAAATTTTCAGATCTGGCCAGATATAAATTTTTTTGTAAGGGAGGACACCAACAAATGCACAGATGAGAAACATTATGTCCAAAAGGGTGAGAAGACAAAAAGCAGGGACGTTTGGGCAGACACGCTTTGTCAGGCGGTGTCATCGGTCGCCAGCGTTTTTTGGGTGCAATAATGGGTTCTTATCAGTATCAGTGAACATGGCCAAGGGAAGGCAAGTTTCTAAAAGAAAACAGGACAAACACCGACAGAAGGCGGGAGCTCAGGTGCTACAATCTATCTCGGCCACGGACGCACCCGTCCCACCTCGCCACCCTGCATTTATGAACCGTATAGGGCTGCCGACTGACCACAATGGTGCATGCTGATATATGTCCCTTGGCCAATGTTAATTTTGCTTCCTCCTCCGCACTGAACAAATAAACATAAGAGTTACAGAAAACAGAAAACATAATAATGTCTCGTATGTAGCTGTAAAAATTAATTTTCACGACCTACATTTTATGTACAGTCAGAGGCAATTTGACCTGCGACAACGGAGCGAGCGGCCACGGGGAACAATTGCCGTATGCAGCGCTGCGTTCGCTTTTTCGCGCTGGGGAAGAGGCTACGGGAGCAGTCCACGTTTCGCTGCCGGGGGAGGTCGAGTTAAAACAAATGCCCCTCGCGCTAGAATGGCCTTCTATCATATCAGATAAGCTCTTTTTTGCACTATATTTTTCCTGCGTTATCCCATGCTTCCATCACCTGAATGAAAACGAAGAAACTTAAGCAGTCTTCGCGACTTCGCGATAACTTTTGATAAACCCATCGGCCAGCCCTTGACAGGAATTTGACGTTTACTTTTTATGTGTTTGCAAATTTTTGTTTATATTTCTGAAACAAAACAATGAACATGTGGCCGGTAAATGTGGCATAACATTTTCACAGATATGTGAGGAAAAGGTATACGTTTACTTTTAGTTATATATTTGTTAGACTGAACCGCGAACCGTAAACTGAGATCAAGTTGGAATCATTACGTGCGAAAGAACTGATAGTAATGCCCAACGGCTTTACAAACTCATGCTAAGATATGAGCGCCAGAACGGAAGCAAACCGAGATAGCCTTCCCAAGGGAACAATAAAAATACTTAAAAAATATAAGTCGGCGTATTTTGCTAACCGCTTCGAAATGCCGCGCCGCATAGCCGGCTCTTCTTCATGTCCCTCTTTCGTTTTAATCCCCCCCCCCCCCCCCCCGCTTCTACAGAGTGGACCAGTCCGCCGAGTCTCGTTCCCAGAACGCCGCGGCGACCGCTGCGCCCCATGCGGCATTTTGCCTGCTCCGCCAGCGTTCACGTTGTCGCAGGTCAAATTGCCTCTGACTGTACTGACACCGGCCATATGAGCTCCCCCGTCCAAACACCAACCGGTGCAGCGAAAATCCAGCATGCAGCGCGTCGAGCGTGGCAAGGTTGACGGCTGTGGTTTTCAACAGTGGAGGGGGTGATTGCACAGAAAGAGGTGCTCGTGATAATATATTTCTACAGCTTTTTATGAGACATTGTTGTGTTTGCACCTTGCTGCACCCCTCGAATTCTTGACAGATAAAGGTTCTTGGAATGGATGCTTGGGCGAGTTGAATATTCATATTGAAGGAGAAGCGCTAAAGTAAACTCACTCACACTCACACCAGAAAAACGGTCACTCACGTCGCGCTGACTTTCAACTCAAATTGTATTTTCGTCTTCTTTCGTTTTCTTTTACCCGTATTAAATTTGTCATCTCACTTCGTTCTCTTCTGTTCAAAACAAATAGACAATGCTATTTGTTTTGTACAGAAGAGAACGAAGTGAGATGACAAATTTAATACGGGTAAAAGAAAACGAAAGAAGACGAAAATACAATTTGAGTTGAAAGTCAGCGCGACGTGAGTGACCGTTTTTCTGGTGTGAGTGTGAGTGAGTTTACTTTAGCGCTTCTCCTTCAATACAGATAAAGGTGTCCTGAAAAAAATATACCATGAGCTGTAATACTGTTGAAATGTGGACTAGTAGGTGAAGCATGTTTACGGGTAAAACAGTGCAAACGAGGACACAGAACAGAGAAGATGTACAAAAACTGAGCGCTGACTGTCAACTGTTTATTTTTAAAGAAACACTCAAACGGTGTGGTCACACCAAACAAAAATCGCATTACGACACATGACCGTCACAAGTTAAAATCATAAAGATGTAGCGAAGGCACGCTGACACAGTTGTCTTTGGACTTTGAATCGTGAAAGGCCTCAGTTATCTCCCTAGCTCAATGGTGACTGTGTCTTCCCAGGACCGTGGTATCTTCCAAAACCGGAGAACAACCACATCTGTCGCAGTGAACCACCATACTCCCTGACGGAGATGCCCTAATCAAACACGCGTGTTCACGTAATCTATCATTATTGCAGCGACCGGTCTGGCCGATGAAACTTTTTACAAGTCAGGGGATTACTGTAGACCCCCCCCCCCCCCCCCCACCCCCCGACACGCAAGGAACAAACTTGTTTTTATGCTTGTTATCACAAGCGGCCCTGACAACCGATCCTCTCTCCACCCTCACACATAAACGTCCCAGCTTGGCCGGTGCTGAGAAAACGACAGGACCATCGCCGCGTTGGGCTACTTTCTTTAACCTATGCGCCACCTTATGGATTTCTGCGTAGACTTCCTACCCATAACTACCTCCGGATTTCTCACCCTCCTCAAGAGGCACTCGGCCACACCTACCAGGAGATTGCCAGGATAGCCGCTCTCCAAACGTTTGTTGGCCTGGCTAGGAAAACTCATCGTCATTTGTTGAGGACATGACCTATCGAGCGACCCCCAAAGACTACTGGATATGATTGCCCTTTTAATTATTTTTGAATGACTCGAGTCGAACGGAAGCACACCTTTCTTCGACCTAGGACAGTAGCACCAACACACGTGGGAGTCCGAGAAAGTTAGCTTAATGTCTGAAAGCTATAGAACACCCCTAACAGGGTCTTCTTTAAGTGACGTATTCCTGTTCAGGTGGGATAGAGGCATAGTCGGAGATTTAGAGAGTGACGTCATTCGTGTATTTAGGTACTTAGATGACTTTTTGGTGTTGTTCCGAACTGGTTCTGGCCGGAACAAAGAGGGTGTGATTGCAGACATGTTAGACGTGTTCAGGGTTCATGGCAGTGGGTTGAACTTCACCAGGCAAGACCCTGCTGGAAGTGTTCTACAGTTTTTGGACATTAAGCTAACTTTCTCGGAGTCCCACGTGTGCTGGTGCTACTGTCCTAGGTTGAAGAAAGGTGAGCTTGCGTTCGACTCGAGTCACTCAAAAATAGTTAAAAGGGAAGTCATATTCAGTAGTCTTTGGGGGTCGCTCGTCAGATCATGTCCTCACTAAATGACGACGAGTTTTTGTAGCCAGGCCAACAAACTTTTGGAGGACGGCTATCCTGGCAATCTTCTGGTAGGTGTGGCCGAGTGCCTCTTGAGGAGGGTGAGAAATCCGGAGGTAGTTATGGGTAGGAAGTCTACACAGAAACCGGTGGTGGTGCCCTATATTTATAAGGTGGCGCATAGGTTAAAGAAAGTAGCGTAACGCCACAATGTTCCTGTTGTTTTGTCTGCACCGGCCAAACTGGGACGTTTATGTGCGAGGGTGGAGAGGGGATCGGTTGCCAGGGCAGCACGTGAAAAGAAGCATGAAAACAAGTTTGTCCCTTGCGTGGGTGTGGGGGGTGGAGTCTACAGTAATTCCCTGACTTGAAAAAACGTTTACATCGGCTAGACCGGTTGCTGCATTAATGATGCATTACGTGAACACGCGTGTTCGGTTAGGGCATCTCCGTCAGGGAATATGGCGGTTCTCTGCGACAGATGTGGTGGTTCTACGGTTTTGGAAGATACCACGGTCCTGGGAAGACACAGTCACCAACGAACTAGGGAGATAACTGAGGCCTTTTACATTTCCAAGTTCAAAGACAACTGTGTCAGCGCGCCTTCGATAGATCTTTATGATTGTGAGTTGGCATTTTTGAGGGGCTTTAACTTGTAACGATCATGTGACGGTCATGTGTCATAATATAATTGCTGTTTGGTGTGACCACGCTGTTGGGCATTTCTTTAAAAATTAACAGTTGACAGTTAGCGCTCCGTCTGTGTACATCTTCTTTTTCCTGTGTCATCGTTCGCGCTGTTTTACCCGTAAACCTACAATGAGCTGTCTGCGTCAAGAGAAGAGCAATCTCGGTGGCCCAAAAGGTAACCTGCGGCTGCTCGATGACTTGATGTAAACGGACCCAGAATTCCGGGCTTGGAGAGAGGTGCAGAAACTATGTGATATAAAACTGAAAAGTTAATAACCTCAAATCATTATCCAATTTAAGCCCACATTTTATGATTCGCACATGCCTATTATTTTCAGTACGAAGCCAAAGGCAAACCAAGTAGTAGTCCGTTGAATTTATTGCCGAAAAGAATACATTTTGAGTACCAAACTGAATGCTATGCTTATGTTTGAAAGGTTACGATAAAAATGCAATACTTTAATTGGGTCGTTTTACATGTAGTCGTTTTACATGTAGACACAGCATTTATTTGAAAGCTAAAGGAATTTTGAAAAAAAGGCCGTGAGAGTTATGTCAATGTCTTCACATCGTGTTCGTGGGACTCAGCGGGCATTAGTAAAGGGGATAACTGTCACAGTATGTTGACTAATTGACCAACATCTCTTAGCTTTGTTTTAATGGCTTTATAGGCCATGTTGCAACTGCAGTGTTAAAAGCCAGTCAATAACAAAGGCTATCCCGATTTAAACAATTGACAAAAAGCCAAGCGGCTTCGAGGTATTCATTGTCCAACTTTTGCGTTTTTAATGTCGGATGCCGCAACCGCGCTCAATTTGAGCTCAAGGATTCGTGCCGTTAATGGTGGGTAGAAGGGTGACATAGTCCTACCAGGTACGCCGTCACTATCTCCACAGTGTGTCCTTGGTGGATGCACCGGCGTCATACTTCCAAGATAGTGAGGGTGCGTTCGAAGCCACCCCATCCGCACAACATACTGAGGTCTTCTGAGCGCAAGATTTTGGAATTGGGTGACGAAAAGGCAGATTTTTAGCATTTAACATCTCGAAACTTGTTGCCAATCGCAAATTGTGTCAATTGAGTGAGTCTTTAATATTCACTGCCTTTGAAACTAGAATTGAAACATGCCCCATAAAATCATTAATTAGAAATATTATGAAAACATTTCGGTACATTAGTTATGATTCATATACTTCGACGGTTATCACCTTATCTGATGTCGTCCGAGCCCCATAAACACAGTGAAGGTGGCATCCAAATAACACTCAAAGCCATTTTTTTTAAATTCGTTCCAATCAAAATATAGAGTTTTGTATATATGTATGGGCGGTTTCATTTGGATTCAGGCAACGAGTGGCAGTCGTATTTTTCATTTTGCTTCAAATTTTTATATTTTGAGGAGCATGTTCCAAGATGAACAATCCTTTTTATTTTAGTGCTTCGTTTCTGAAAAGAAAAAAATCGCAAAGAAGTGGGTAAGAACGACGAGGTTTTGACGATTGTCGTGTGCGGCGTTTTTGAATCCCTGTCTATCTCAAAGTATTCAAAAGAGAGCGTCTATATTTTTTAAAATGATATATATATATATATATATATATAAAAAAGTTGGCAAAACAAAATTATAACTACTATTTATTATTCGACGCTCCAATCTTTGTAAAAATCCCCAAACATGCCTCCGCAAACAACTGTGACCTAAATTGCGGATTTGTTTTTAGTCGACTATGTTTAGTATCGCTTTTAAAACAATACCACGTGTAGAACCTTTCATTGCCTTCCAAAGTAAGCAAAGTTTGTGTTTTTATCATGTACGAGTACTGATAAATAAATTATGAAACAGAGAAGGTTTTCACCTTTTGTTCTATTTCAGCACGTTGTATATAAAAAAAATTATTTTTTTTATTTTCTTTTTTGTCGCGTTTTTTTAACTTTTCTTTTAGCCAGCGTACATTCCGTTAGAGATATATGCACTAGTTTTGAGTTTTAAGCCTCTAAATATGCTAAAAAAAAGCAAATGCTGATGGTGGGTTTATGAGTTACAGCTGTATATTTCATTCCTCATTATATTAATCTATGGGACGTTTAATAAATACTCATAAAAAGACATTAATGTTGTTAGGCGTATAAAAACAAGTTTGCAATTCCAAACGTCTAAACACTATAAAAATCGCAACTGCCAAAAGGTGGTTTTCCGACAATTTCCGCCGGTGCCATGATTGGAGAGACCTCAAGCCTAAACCCTATGCGCTACATAATCTATACTACGTTGTAAATAATATTGTAAAACATTAGAGTAAAATGCACTTCCTATTGGAAACTTAAATTTTTAAATTTGGAAATTTTATATTTTAATGCGCAATTCATGTTGATAACAGAAGAGAATCATTTTTTAGCATATTTAGAGGCTTAAAACTCAAAACCAGTACATATACCTCTAACGGAATGTAATCTGGGTAAAAGACAGGCGTAAAAAGAACGTGACGCGAGAAAAAAAAAAAAAAAAAAAACATTTTTTTTATACAGCGTGCTGAATTTTAACGAAAGGGGAAAACCTACTCTGTTTCATAATTTATTTTTCAGTACTCGGTCATGATAAAGGCACAATTTTTGCCTAATTTGGAAGGCAATGAAAGGTTCGACACGTGGTATTATTTTAAAAGCGATGCTAAACATAGTCGACTCAGAAACAAATCCGCAGTTTAGGTCACATTTGTTCGCGGAGGCATGTTTGGGGATTTTTGCAAAGCTTGGATCGACGAATAATAAATAGTAATTGGAATTTAGTTTTACCGACTTGCATATATGTCCCAATAAAAAAAAAATATAGAAGCTCTCTTTTGAATACTTTGAGATTCAGAGTGGTTTAAAGACGCCACACACGACAATCGTCAAAACCCACTATCTGCACTTGCTCTTTTTTAGCATATTTAGAGGCTTAAAAACTCAAAACCAGTGCAAATACTTCTAACGGAATGTATTCTGGGTAAAAGAAGGATGCGAAGAGAACGCGACGCAAAAAAAAAAAAAAAACGTTTTTTTTTTATACAGCGTGCTGAACTTGAACAAAAAGTTAAAACCTTCTCTGTTTTATAATTTATTTCTCAGTACTCGTACCCGATAAAAACACAAACTTTGCTTAGTTTAGAAGGCAATGAAAGGTTCTACACGTGGTATTATTTTAAAAGCGATGCTAAACATAGTCGACTCAGAAACAAATCCGCAGTTTAGGTCACATTTGTTCGCGGAGGCATGTTTGGGGATTTTTGCAAAGCTTGGATCGACGAATAATAAATAGTAATTGGAATTTAGTTTTACCGACTTGCATATATGTCCCAATAAAAAAAAAATATAGAAGCTCTCTTTTGAATACTTTGAGATTCAGAGTGGTTTAAAGACGCCACACACGACAATCGTCAAAACCCACTATCTGCACTTGCTCTTTTTTAGCATATTTAGAGGCTTAAAAACTCAAAACCAGTGCAAATACTTCTAACGGAATGTATTCTGGGTAAAAGAAGGATGCGAAGAGAACGCGACGCAAAAAAAAAAAAAAAAACGTTTTTTTTTTATACAGCGTGCTGAACTTGAACAAAAAGTTAAAACCTTCTCTGTTTTATAATTTATTTCTCAGTACTCGTACCCGATAAAAACACAAACTTTGCTTAGTTTAGAAGGCAATGAAAGGTTCTACACGTGGTATTATTTTAAAAGCGATGCTAAACATAGTCGACTCAGAAACAAATCCGCAGTTTAGGTCACATTTGTTCGCGGAGGCATGTTTGGGGATTTTTGCAAAGCTTGGATCGACGAATAATAAATAGTAATTGGAATTTAGTTTTACCGACTTGCATATATGTCCCAATAAAAAAAAAATATAGAAGCTCTCTTTTGAATACTTTGAGATTCAGAGTGGTTTAAAGACGCCACACACGACAATCGTCAAAACCCACTATCTGCACTTGCTCTTTTTTAGCATATTTAGAGGCTTAAAAACTCAAAACCAGTGCAAATACTTCTAACGGAATGTATTCTGGGTAAAAGAAGGATGCGAAGAGAACGCGACGCAAAAAAAAAAAAAAAACGTTTTTTTTTTATACAGCGTGCTGAACTTGAACAAAAAGTTAAAACCTTCTCTGTTTTATAATTTATTTCTCAGTACTCGTACCCGATAAAAACACAAACTTTGCTTAGTTTAGAAGGCAATGAAAGGTTCTACACGTGGTATTATTTTAAAAGCGATGCTAAACATAGTCGACTCAGAAACAAATCCGCAGTTTAGGTCACATTTGTTCGCGGAGGCATGTTTGGGGATTTTTGCAAAGCTTGGATCGACGAATAATAAATAGTAATTGGAATTTAGTTTTACCGACTTGCATATATGTCCCAATAAAAAAAAAATATAGAAGCTCTCTTTTGAATACTTTGAGATTCAGAGTGGTTTAAAGACGCCACACACGACAATCGTCAAAACCCACCATCTGCACTTGCTCTTTTTTAGCATATTTAGAGGCTTAAAAACTCAAAACCAGTGCAAATACTTCTAACGGAATGTATTCTGGGTAAAAGAAGGATGCGAAGAGAACGCGACGCAAAAAAAAAAAAAAAACGTTTTTTTTTTATACAGCGTGCTGAACTTGAACAAAAAGTTAAAACCTTCTCTGTTTTATAATTTATTTCTCAGTACTCGTACCCGATAAAAACACAAACTTTGCTTAGTTTAGAAGGCAATGAAAGGTTCTACACGTGGTATTATTTTAAAAGCGATGCTAAACATAGTCGACTCAGAAACAAATCCGCAGTTTAGGTCACATTTGTTCGCGGAGGCATGTTTGGGGATTTTTGCAAAGCTTGGATCGACGAATAATAAATAGTAATTGGAATTTAGTTTTACCGACTTGCATATATGTCCCAATAAAAAAAAAATATAGAAGCTCTCTTTTGAATACTTTGAGATTCAGAGTGGTTTAAAGACGCCACACACGACAATCGTCAAAACCCACTATCTGCACTTGCTCTTTTTTAGCATATTTAGAGGCTTAAAAACTCAAAACCAGTGCAAATACTTCTAACGGAATGTATTCTGGGTAAAAGAAGGATGCGAAGAGAACGCGACGCAAAAAAAAAAAAAAAAACGTTTTTTTTTTATACAGCGTGCTGAACTTGAACAAAAAGTTAAAACCTTCTCTGTTTTATAATTTATTTCTCAGTACTCGTACCCGATAAAAACACAAACTTTGCTTAGTTTAGAAGGCAATGAAAGGTTCTACACGTGGTATTATTTTAAAAGCGATGCTAAACATAGTCGACTCAGAAACAAATCCGCAGTTTAGGTCACATTTGTTCGCGGAGGCATGTTTGGGGATTTTTGCAAAGCTTGGATCGACGAATAATAAATAGTAATTGGAATTTAGTTTTACCGACTTGCATATATGTCCCAATAAAAAAAAAATATAGAAGCTCTCTTTTGAATACTTTGAGATTCAGAGTGGTTTAAAGACGCCACACACGACAATCGTCAAAACCCACCATCTGCACTTGCTCTTTTTTAGCATATTTAGAGGCTTAAAAACTCAAAACCAGTGCAAATACCTCTAACGGAATGTATTCTGGGTAAAAGAAGGATGCGAAGAGAACGCGACGCAAAAAAAAAAAAAAAACGTTTTTTTTTATACAGCGTGCTGAACTTGAACAAAAAGTTAAAACCTTCTCTGTTTTATAATTTATTTCTCAGTACTCGTACCCGATAAAAACACAAACTTTGCTTAGTTTAGAAGGCATGAAAGGTTCTACACGTGGTATTATTTTAAAAGCGATGCTAAACATAGTCGACTCAGAAACAAATCCGCAGTTTAGGTCACATTTGTTCGCGGAGGCATGTTTGGGGATTTTTGCAAAGCTTGGATCGACGAATAATAAATAGTAATTGGAATTTAGTTTTACCGACTTGCATATATGTCCCAATAAAAAAAAAATATAGAAGCTCTCTTTTGAATACTTTGAGATTCAGAGTGGTTTAAAGACGCCACACACGACAATCGTCAAAACCCACCATCTGCACTTGCTCTTTTTTAGCATATTTAGAGGCTTAAAAACTCAAAACCAGTGCAAATACTTCTAACGGAATGTATTCTGGGTAAAAGAAGGATGCGAAGAGAACGCGACGCAAAAAAAAAAAAAAACGTTTTTTTTTTATACAGCGTGCTGAACTTGAACAAAAAGTTAAAACCTTCTCTGTTTTATAATTTATTTCTCAGTACTCGTACCCGATAAAAACACAAACTTTGCTTAGTTTAGAAGGCAATGAAAGGTTCTACACGTGGTATTATTTTAAAAGCGATGCTAAACATAGTCGACTCAGAAACAAATCCGCAGTTTAGGTCACATTTGTTCGCGGAGGCATGTTTGGGGATTTTTGCAAAGCTTGGATCGACGAATAATAAATAGTAATTGGAATTTAGTTTTACCGACTTGCATATATGTCCCAATAAAAAAAAAATATAGAAGCTCTCTTTTGAATACTTTGAGATTCAGAGTGGTTTAAAGACGCCACACACGACAATCGTCAAACCCACCATCTGCACTTGCTCTTTTTTAGCATATTTAGAGGCTTAAAAACTCAAAACCAGTGCAAATACTTCTAACGGAATGTATTCTGGGTAAAAGAAGGATGCGAAGAGAACGCGACGCAAAAAAAAAAAAAACGTTTTTTTTTTATACAGCGTGCTGAACTTGAACAAAAAGTTAAAACCTTCTCTGTTTTATAATTTATTTCTCAGTACTCGTACCCGATAAAAACACAAACTTTGCTTAGTTTAGAAGGCAATGAAAGGTTCTACACGTGGTATTTTTAAAAGCGTGCTAAATAGTCGACTCCAGAAACAATTCCGCAGAGTCAGTTAGGTCACATTTTGTTCGCGGAGGCATGTTGGGGGATTTTTGCAAAGCTTGGATCGACGAATACGAAATAAATAGTAGATTGAATGTTGTTCTACCGACTTGCATATATATCACAATAAAAAAGATATACAATCTCTGTTTTGAATACTTCGAGATTGAGAGTGGTTTAAAACACCACACACGAAAATTGTCAAAACCCATCATCGGCATTTGCTCTTTTTTAGCATAATTAGAAGCTTAAACTTCAAAACCAAGGCAAATGCCTCTAACGAATGTATTCTGGAGAAAAAAGAAGGGTGTAAAGAGAAGGCGAAACGAGAAAACGAAACAAATTTAAAAAGTTTTTCTTTTTTATACAGCATACTTTAGTTGAATGAAAAGTGAAAACCTTCTCTCTTTCATAATTTATTTCTCAGTAGTGGTACCAGAATAAGACACAAACTTTACATAACGTGGAATGCAATGCAAAATTCTACACGTGGTATTATTTTAAAAACAAAACTAAACATATTCGACTCAAACGAAAAGGAAAACGCTGCTTAGGTCATAGTTGTTCGCGGAGGCATGTTTGGGGATTTTTACAAAAATTGAATCGACGAAAAATAAATAGTAGATTGAATGTTGTTCTACCGACTTGCATATATATCACAATAAAAAAGATATACAATCTCTGTTTTGAATACTTCGAGATTGAGAGTGGTTTAAAACACCACACACGAAAATTGTCAAAACCCATCATCGGCATTTGCTCTTTTTTAGCATAATTAGAAGCTTAAACTTCAAAACCAAGGCAAATGCCTCTAACGAATGTATTCTGGAGAAAAAAGAAGGGTGTAAAGAGAAGGCGAAACGAGAAAACGAAACAAATTTAAAAAGTTTTTCTTTTTTATACAGCATACTTTAGTTGAATGAAAAGTGAAAACCTTCTCTCTTTCATAATTTATTTCTCAGTAGTGGTACCAGAATAAGACACAAACTTTACATAACGTGGAATGCAATGCAAAATTCTACACGTGGTATTATTTTAAAAACAAAACTAAACATATTCGACTCAAACGAAAAGGAAAACGCTGCTTAGGTCATAGTTGTTCGCGGAGGCATGTTTGGGGATTTTTAACAAAAATTGATTCGACTAAAAATAAATAGTAGATTGAATGTTGTTCTACCGACTTGCATATATATCACAATAAAAAAGATATACAATCTCTGTTTTGAATACTTCGAGATTGAGAGTGGTTTAAAACACCACACACGAAAATTGTCAAAACCCATCATCGGCATTTGCTCTTTTTTAGCATAATTAGAAGCTTAAACTTCAAAACCAAGGCAAATGCCTCTAACGAATGTATTCTGGAGAAAAAAGAAGGGTGTAAAGAGAAGGCGAAACGAGAAAAACGAAACAAATTTAAAAAGTTTTTCTTTTTTATACAGCATACTTTAGTTGAATGAAAAGTGAAAACCTTCTCTCTTTCATAATTTATTTCTCAGTAGTGGTACGAGAATAAGACACAAACTTTACATAACGTGGAATGCAATGCAAAATTCTACACGTGGTATTATTTTAAAAACAAACTAAACATACTCGACTCAGAAAAGGAAAACGCAGCTTAGGTCATAGTTGTTCGCGGAGGCATGTTTGGGGATTTTACAAAAATTGAATCGACGAAAAATAAATAGTAGATTGAATGTTGTTCTACCGACTTGCATATATATCACAATAAAAAGATATACAATCTCTGTTTTGAATACTTCGAGATTGAGAGTGGTTTAAAACACCACACACGAAAATTGTCAAAACCCATCATCGGCATTTGCTCTTTTTTAGCATAATTAGAAGCTTAAACTTCAAAACCAAGGCAAATGCCTCTAACGAATGTATTCTGGAGAAAAAAGAAGGGTGTAAAGAGAAGGCGAAACGAGAAAACGAAACAAATTTAAAAAGTTTTTCTTTTTTATACAGCATACTTTAGTTGAATGAAAAGTGAAAACCTTCTCTCTTTCATAATTTATTTCTCAGTAGTGGTACCAGAATAAGACACAAACTTTACATAACGTGGAATGCAATGCAAAATTCTACACGTGGTATTATTTTAAAAGCGATGCTAAACATAGTCGACTCAGAAACAAATCCGCAGTTTAGGTCACATTTGTTCGCGGAGGCATGTTTGGGGATTTTTGCAAAGCTTGGATCGACGAATAATAAATAGTAATTGGAATTTAGTTTTACCGACTTGCATATATGTCCCAATAAAAAAAAATATAGAAGCTCTCTTTTGAATACTTGAGATTCAGAGTGGTTTAAAGACGCCACACACGACAATCGTCAAAACCCACCATCTGCACTTGCTCTTTTTTAGCATATTTAGAGGCTTAAAAACTCAAAACCAGTGCAAATACTCTAACGGAATGTATTCTGGGTAAAAGAAGGATGCGAAGAGAACGCGACGCAAAAAAAAAAAAAAACGTTTTTTTTTATACAGCGTGCTGAACTTGAACAAAAGTTAAAACCTTCTCTGTTTTATAATTTATTCTCAGTACTCGTACCCGATAAAAACACAAACTTTGCTTAGTTTAGAAGGCAATGAAAGGTTCTACACGTGGTATTATTTTAAAAGCGATGCTAAACATAGTCGACTCAGAAACAAATCCGCAGTTTAGGTCACATTGTTCGCGGAGGCATGTTTGGGATTTTTGCAAAGCTTGGATCGACGAATAATAAATAGTAATTGGAATTTAGTTTTACCGACTTGCATATATGTCCCAATAAAAAAAAATATAGAAGCTCTCTTTTGAATACTTTGAGATTCAGAGTGGTTTAAAGACGCCACACACGACAATCGTCAAAACCACCATCTGCACTTGCTCTTTTTTAGCATATTTAGAGGCTTAAAACTCAAAAACCAGTGCAAATACTTCTAACGGAATGTATTTCTGGGTAAAAGAAGGATGCGAAGAGAACGCGACGCAAAAAAAAAAAAAAAACGTTTTTTTTTTATACAGCGTGCTGAACTTGAACAAAAAGTTAAACCTTCTCTGTTTTATAATTTATTTCTCAGTACCTCGTACCCGATAAAAACACAAACTTTGCTTAGTTTAGAAGGCAATGAAAGGTTCTACACGTGGTATTATTTTAAAAGCGATACTAACGTAGTCGACTCAAAATAAATATCCGCAATTTAGGTCACAGTTGTTCGCGGAGGCATGTTTGACGATCTTTACAAAAATTGGAGCGGCGTATAATAAAGTAGTTATAATTTCGTTTTACTATTTTAATATATACTACACGAAAACAATATAGACGCTCTCTTTTGAATACTTTGAGATAGAGTGATTCAAAAACGCCACACACGACAATCGTCAAAGCCTCGTTGTTCTTTCCTGTTTCTTTGAGATTCTTTTTCTCAGAGACTAAACATATCGAGACATTAAAATAAAAAGGATTGTTCTTCTTGGAACATGCTCCACAAAATATAAAAAAATTTAAGCAAAATAAAAAATACGACTGCCACTCGTTGCCTGAATCAAAATGAAACTGCCCGTATATATAAATACCGGGTGCATGTGCCTGCAGCCGGGCACCATCCCACTATAGAGGTCCACTTTTTCCTTACGTAAAACTGGATCAAACTGGACAAGGCCAGTTCTACATTAACCCCCAGCACGGCATGTACCAATGACCGCCAGAAATGATTGCTCACCTCATAGAACACTCTGTGAGGCTTGAAGAAAGCGGCTTGCAGTCTTTGACGGTTGGGTCTACCCGCTAGGTTCAGCTAAGACCTACAATTAATTTTGATAAAGCTTGCCATATACCACAAAGTAACAAAACGAAAGTCAGTAATACATAGGCCTACAGCACGACATGTCCAAAGGACCGCTAGACATTCTCGCTCACCTCATTGAACAGTTCATGCGACAACACCCTGTATTAACGACCGATTGAACTTAGTATAAATGTTGCAGAAAAATAAGGATTTTTATTCAGCTGCGTCAAAACTCGTGATCTAATGTAATAATTGTATGTTCTTATAGAACACTACTCAAATAATTTTGACTAAAGAGAATGACCACAACTGAAGTATATACTGAAAGAATCAATAAAAACGACGATCCTAGAAATCTGTTGAATGCCTTCCCTGTGTTTTGCCATCAAGTGGAAGAAGTTTGTTCGCCTATATTTATTTTAGAAACAGGGGTGAGGTCAATCTGTATTTATTTAAAATTTTAATGTTGTGCATGATATCTTTTTTTCTAGGTTAAAAGCTCAATGGCATTCTATGTTGTTTGTATAAGCACATTTACCCTGATGTTAGTAGGTTGCTTCTTTGCGTTTACTGTCCTTGGGTATATTAGGGGTTAACAGTATAACGCTGGGAGGTCCAGGAAGAAATTCCCTTTGAAGAGGGGTGGTAAACAGAAGAGAAAGTGTGAAGAGTGACTTCATGTCTTCCCCTATGTTTCCTCTTTTGGCTCGCCTATTCCTTTTTTGTCTATTAAAACTCAGCTGTTTTTGACACTTCTCTGCGTTTGTGTGATCCTTCAGAGAACCAGTCTTGAATAAATTATTCGTGTTTAGCCTGTATAGCTAGCTTGCACACTCGTTTTTGTTTGGGTTCATTATTAAATGACTGTAGGATTTAACTGTAAGCACAGTGTTAATGCGTACAAATAAATAGCAGCATACTTTTGTTGACTAGGTGCTGATGATTGAACCAGTTGGTAGCCAATAATTAAAAATAAATCATGAGAAAATATGGGAACAGAGGATACGAACGCAACACAGCGCTGTGTTGATCTCCTCCTTGTCCATGCGATTCACACTCGTGTTTTTAATAATACATTTTTTATATTTTCTGCTTGGTATCATCTGTACAGGGGTTCACTGGAACGACCCACCTGCCATTGCATTCACTTTAGGGCAGCTTCCCTTCCTCATGGTGCCACCGTTGAGGAAGTGCTGGGCGGGCGTCACTCTCACTCTTGTGGTGCATTTCCCCAGGCTCCCATAGGTTTCAAGCTGCCAGCCAAACTGAGTCAGGCCTGCCAGCCCTGAAGGAAATGTCAATTCCACTCTTTTAGACGTAGACACCCACATTTTCCGTGTACCTGTGAAGGAAGCTCTAACAGAGAGGAAACAATATGATTGGCCCTTTTTTATTGCATTCTTTTCTTTTGCTGAGAACATACATACAAGTCACGCTATTGTACATTCAGTGCTGCGGCTAAATTTATGAAGAGCACTTTTTTATATAATTTCCAGCTCTTCGAGAAAAGATTTAATATAATGGGTTGGACATAAATATATGCTATGAACTGTCGTGTACATTTACACATTACCTGATATCATAAAAACAGTAGAGCAGGGTAGGGCCGTAGTGCATTAATTACGAATTTGTAACCAATTAATAGTTGGCATTTATTTATTTATTACTATTGGCTATTAGTCTTTGACAGAAAGAATATCCGGGCGAGTTGGTACGGTGGTAGTCTTTCAACTCCATCGAATATTCAGGTTTGACATTAGCGATTCAGTTAAGTTTTTTCCACCTTTTTCTATGCTTTTTCTAGCTGCTCTGCTTCTTGTAAGGGCTTTCGTCACCACTAAAAAACGTGACATCCAAACTCTTTTTTTTTTACATCACACGATCGTAAACTTGGAAAGTGTGCCGGTTCAGCAAACGCGAAGAGACCGCGCGTCTCTACGGCACAGGCATTTGCTTAGGCAAAAATAATGCCGCTCGCATGCTGCTCGCTCTTGTAAAGTTTTTCTCGCTCCCGCTTTATGAAACAAATAGGTGGCGAGCTGCTGTTGGTACAAGACGTCAGAACTAGCATGACCTATTATTAACACTTTGGGACGGCGATTGAATGCTTGAACTGTAGTGTTCGTGCGTGTGGACGAAGAGGATTGACGAGAGCAGATCGGCGAGTGGCGAGGTGGAATGACTTTATCCCATGACGGAGCGAGCCAGAAGAGAACGTGGCCGGTCAGGCATGCGTAACTTATAGCAGGTTATCAGAGAGGGAAAGGGTAGGCGAAGGAGTGATCAAAAGAAAAGGGGGCGCGTCAAACGTGCTGAAACGCGCGTAATACAACATAACACTCCTCGGGCTTAAATAAGTTTGTTCTACACTCAACAATAGGGTAGGGCGCGTAGCGGTCCGGTGGTCTTCGATGGCGAGGAGGTTATCGCCTCTCCTCTTGCTGAGCTGGTTCCGCTGGCGGTGGTTGAGCAGGAGCCACTTCTTGTGGTGCTGGAGTCTGGCAGGCCTCTGGTAACAGAATGTTAAGTTGGGCTAGTTGGTTGTTCATGACTGGAAGGAAGCGAAGAAAGACGGGGACAAAAGCAGTAGGTAACAACAACACGTGGCGCACTCGCAACTGAAGGTTTATTGGAAAATACAAAGACTTAAATACTATGACAAGCCACTTCATTTCCTGCCACCCCACTCTCTCTCTAAAAATAAAATCTCCTTATCTAACAATGCCACAGACGGCTCGCTGACGCACTTATCAACGCCCCTTGTTTTGATAATGAATGCTTCGTGAACTTCCCTTGTGGTTTTATCGCTTTGTCGTCCCAGGATGGCTGTGTTAGTAAACAGTGGTGTGCACGGGCATCTATCGCAATGTACGGCCAGATGCCCAGACGGCGTCTGTTTTACAGCTGATGCATGTTCTCTTGCACGTTCATTGACGCAGCGGCCAGTTTGTCCTACGTAGGAACGCCCACATGATAATGGAATGTCGTAAACGACACAGGATGAACACTCCAAGAGCTTATTTCTGTGTTTTTTTTTGTGCATTCTTGTCTGTCCCTGAGTGGGTAATTAATTTGCTTGCACAAAGACGAAAGTTTGCTAGGGGCCGTGAAAACAACCGGTACGTTGAAGCGCCCCGCAACTTTTTTCAGGTTGTGGGAGACGGCATGTAGGTAAGGAATGACTGCTGGTCTGCCTTTTGGTCGTTCATGAGTTTTCTGTGGAAGGCCTCTAAACTTTCTCTTCATTCCATCTGCTACATCAGCAAGTGTTTTTACCGGGAAACCCGCAGCTAATAGGCGATCAACCTGCAACGTGAAGCTCCTGCCCATTTCATGTTCACATGATTTCTTCAACGCTGCTCCAAGGCAGGACGCGGCGATACCTTTTTTTATTAGTTTAGAATGGGCAGAGTCGTACCGTAGCACCCTTTTCTTAGAGCGGGGCTCATAGGCCCAACATGTGTGGTCTTGAAGAAACGTGAGCTTAAGATCTAGAAACTGTAGATGCCCCCCGATGTTCTCTCATGGGTAAACTTCAAACCTTGGGCGCAGGCCGCAAAAACACCCAACAATTCTGCTACATCATTATCAATGCACTCTTTTGGTTGGAGCATCTTAGCGCATTGTGATCAAGCCATACTTGAAACACTTGGAAATGAAGGCCGTTTTAGAATTTTCCGATACGTGGATGATTACCCGGTTATTGTCCTCCAACCAAAAGAGTGCATTGATAATGATGTAGCAGAATTGTTGGGTGTTTTTGCGGCCTGCGCCCAAGGTTTGAAGTTTACCCATGAGAGAACATCGGGGGGCATCTACAGTTTCTAGATCTTAAGCTCACGTTTCTTCAAGACCACACATGTTGGGCCTATGAGCCCCGCTCTAAGAAAAGGGTGCTACGGTACGACTCTGCCCATTCTAAACTAATAAAAAAAGGTATCGCCGCGTCCTGCCTTGGAGCAGCGTTGAAGAAATCATGTGAACATGAAATGGGCAGGAGCTTCACGTTGCAGGTTGATCGCCTATTAGCTGCGGGTTTCCCGGTAAAAACACTTGCTGATGTAGCAGATGGAATGAAGAGAAAGTTTAGAGGCCTTCCACAGAAAACTCATGAACGACCAAAAGGCAGACCAGCAGTCATTCCTTACCTACATGCCGTCTCCCACAACCTGAAAAAAAGTTGCGGGGCGCTTCAACGTACCGGTTGTTTTCACGGCCTTTAGCAAACTTTCGTCTTTGTGCAAGCGAATTAATTACCCACTCAGGGACAGACAAGAATGCACAAAAAAACACAGAAATAAGTTCTTGGAGTGTTCATCCTCTGTCGTTTACGACATTCCATTATCATGTGGGCGTTCCTACGTAGGACAAACTGGCCGCTGCGTCAATGAACGTGCAAGAGAACATGCATCAGCTGTAAAACAGACGCCGTCTGAGCATCTGGCCGTACATTGCGATAGATGCCCGTGCACACCACTGTTTACTAACACAGCCATCCTGGGACGACACAGCGATAAAACCACAAGGGAAGTTCACGAAGCATTCATTATCAAAACAAGGGGCGTTGATAAGTGCGTCAGCGAGCCGTCTGTGGCATTGTTAAATAAGGAGATTTTATTTTTAGAGAGAGAGAGTGGGGTGGCAGGAAATGAAGTGGCTTGTCATAGTTTTAAGTCTTTGTATTTTCCAATAAACCTTCAGTTGCGAGTGCGCCACGTGTTGTTGTTACCTACTTCTTTTGTCCCCGTCTTTCGGCGCTTCCTTCCAGGCCTCTGGTACCTCAGATTCCGTGGAAAGTCCCAGTGGCGTGGAGATGTCCTGTTCCGTTGGAACCAGAACAATGTGGTCCTTGTGTCGCACCCACTGAAACATACCTCGCGGAGTGGTTACACACAACTTATAGGACACCGGCCCGGTTTGAGCTAGAATCGTGGCTCTAAACCTCCTTTCACCACGTCGAAAATTTCGAACCCGCACACTGTCGCCTACCAAGAAACGTTTACCGAACCGACCATTTGAACGTCGTTTTAGCGTCTGGGTAAACTGCCTTGCAGAAACAGTTTTCCTGGTTGAAGGCTTGACAACATCTAGCCGTGTGCGGAGACGCCTGCCAAGCAATAGGATGGCTGGCGCCTCCCCGGTTGTGGTGTGCGGCGTGTTCCGGTAAGCCAAAAGAATTTCCGCCAGTACCTCGTTCACTGGGAGGTCCGGATCCTTGCGCAGTGCGGCTTTCAAAGACTGGACAAAACGTTCCGCTTGGCCATTACTACTTGGATGGTACGGTGCCATGCGAATATGACGTGTACCGATCCTGCACATGTAGCTTGCAAATTCAGCAGACGTGAATTGGGGTCCATTATCGAACACGAGCGTTTCTGGGAACCCAAAACGACAAAAAAGCTCGTACAAACAGTTTATGGTTCCTTCGGTAGTTGTCTGCGTCATTGTAAAGACTTCCGGCCATTTCGAATGAGCATTCACAACAACAAACAGCATGACACCTTTATACGGTCCCGCAAAATCCACGTGGACTCGTTCCCAGGGACGAGTGGGCCACGCCCCCGGGTGTAGCGGAGCAGGGCAAGGAAAATTACGCTGCAGCTGGCAAGGCTGGCATGCGCCTACCTGTCGCTCGATGTCCTGATCAATGGTCGGCCGCCACACGTAGCTTCGTGCCATCTCATTTGTCCTGACAACTCCGGGGTGTCCTTGGTGCAACTCCTCGAGCTTGAAGGACTGGAAACGTCGCGGAATGACGATACGGGTACCAAGCATTAGGCGCCCTTGCTGCAATGAGAACTCACAGCGCCTGTAGAAAAAAGGCTTTAGATCTTCACTCGGCGCGCTATTCGGCCAACCGTTCGCCACGCACTGCACAATCTGCTTCAACACCGGGTTCCTGTTTGTCTCGCGAACCACGTAACTGTGGTTAACCGGTAGCGTACTGAAGCGTAGTAAGAAGAAACGTTCTTCTGACGGCTCCTCGCTATCGCTGTTTTGACCTTGAAGCGGCAGGCGTGACAAGCAATCTGAATCGGCATTTTCCTTTGATGACTTGTACTTCAGCGTAAACGTGTACGCGGAAAGGAGAACTATCCAGCGCTGTAGTCTGGCTGCTGCTAGGGAAGGGATGCCGGTCTTCGGTCCTAGGATGGTCTGTAAGGGGCTTATGGTTCGTTACAAGGACAAAACTGCGCCCGTAGAGGTAGTATGAAATCGTTTAGACTGATACCAGTGCTAAAGCTTCCTTTTCTATTGGCTGTAGCCTTCTTTCCGCTTTAGTCAAAGTCCGTGACGCGTAAGCAATCGGATGACACTCTCCCTCTGGAGTGACGTGAGACAGGACCGCGCCGACGCCGTACACTGAGGCGTCGCGGACTGCTGCAACGGTGCTCCGGGGTCGTAATGGATCAGCACCGGCGGAGAGGACAGCAGCCTCTTAACTTCCTGGAGCGCAATTTCACATTTGTCGCTCCATGACCAGCGCACATCGCCGCGCAAAGTCGGTTGAGAGGTGCAAAAACGCTGGCAAGGTTAGGAATAAATTTTCCGTAGTAGGTCCTACCAGTCCC
>JABSTQ010000900.1:0-66927 GCA_013358835.2 Ixodes persulcatus
GATGCTAGAGAGAATTTTGATTCCGCAAGCACTAGAGCATGCGGCGCAGTATTAGAGGAGCCATAGGCACTTGGAATTCAAAGTTGGTGACTTGTCCTGAGAAGTCACGCACCTAGCGTTTTCGCAGCATCGCTGGCTCATAGATGGGAAGGGGCCTATGAGGTAAAGACGCGAATGTCACGGCTTACTTATAAACTCACTCGGTGTGGTACAAATGAGGAGTCAAGTCCAGTTCACATCCCGGACTCGCTGACACATCGCGGGTTAATGAAAACTACGGCCGCCGCCACATTCGGCAACAGAAAGTGATGATTTTCCGGTGTTCTTACAGTGTTCTTTCTACAAAGGATGCCTCCTTGGAGAAACCGCCCCAGGGGGCCATACCCAGGAGGCCCACCGGACGGGCCAGGCCCCGAGGCGGCTGGACCCCAGTGGTCCGGTCAACCAAACACTCGGGGCGGCCGCCCAGGGAGGCGTCAACACCGAGGATGGCCGAACGGCAGAGCGGGCACACGCCGTCAGGTACCGCGAGCTCGGCAGCAGGCAGGCCTGCGCGGCACGGGGCAGGGCCGTCCGCGACGGCAGCCCCGCACCACGGAGCGGGTCCGTCTACGACGGGGAGACCTGCCTGGAGTCGGCCCCTCTGCCACACCGTGGCCACGTGGACGGCGTGGGAGGAAGGAGGGGCGGTTCATGTCGTCTCCTGCCGTCGTTGAAAGCGCCAAACCAGACCAACGCCTGGCCAGGCCGACCAGCAATTCCCACTTCCGTTCCGTGGCCACACGCAGCCGGAGGCGCCACAGGTCTTGGGAACGCCAGTCACCTGCTGGCTGTGCGGGGTCCCGATAATACACCTGGAGACCCACGAAGCAGGTCGACTCCATTGTTGAAACTTATGGTATGGAAGCGGGCATCCCGACAACGAGGAAGAAGAAGCGGGAGCTCGAGAAAGGGAATGCTCGAGATGGATCGAGGCCTGGACATGAGCAGACGATGCCGGACATTCCTAATGTAAATACCTGTACATAAACGCTGTTGACCTTATCAATCAACGACCAGTCAGCCGTTCTTACAACATGGTGCCGAAACCCGGGATATAGCTTAACGAAACCGTGAGAACCTGACTAGACACATCTACGAAAGGTCACCACAGCCAACTTACCAACGATCGACCGGCAAGATGAATAGGATTTTAACCAACGCAACGGACGCCCAAGTCAACATCACCCTCAACGATGTCGACATCGAACACCTTCTGCAACAAAGATCTGCATTACGCACCAAGGTAACGACACTCTTTGATGTTCTGGCAATGCCAGAAACAACGACAGCCGGACAATTAAACGAAATCATCGAGATGCTAAAAAACTATGAATGTCAACTTAAGTACCTGGATGATGTTATCGAACCATTCATACCCACTGAAGAACTTGAAGAAGAATACACTCACGTCATAGAACTAAACAACCGCATCGTAGGACATCTATCAATGCTTAAGATTAAAGCACAACTAGTCAATCAGCAGGTGACGAAACTGGAGAAAGTCGAGAGAGAAAAGCCACAATTATCTAAACAACGTAATACATCAGATATGAGTTCCATCAGACCACATCTCGTGAGACAAACTCAGCCTTACGTGACCTCACGCAGCAACAATTATGAACTCGGAACTGTCACCGGTGTGACAACAGACTACGCTGACGATCATCGTCGTCACAGAACATGGATCAGACCAGCAGACGAAACACAGATGCGCAGCAACTGGAACGACAAAGGTGACCAATACGCTACAGGACGACAACCCAGTACAGGCGACTTCAGCGAAGAACATAGTCTACATGCTAACTGGCGAAGAACTCATGTCTGGTTTCAAGAAAGAGTATAAAGCAGGCACTCACAGAAGTACTCACATTCAAAACGAAGGCGAGTTGAAAACAAAAAAGAATAGAGTCAGAGAAGTACAAAGAGAGAAAAAGAAACGGAACCGTGCCAAAGCAACTAAACAAATAAATGGAACCTTCTTGAACAGGAATGTTACACAACCTCCTCAACGAAAAAAGCAATTTAAGAAACAAGGCGGACTATACAAGGAACAAAGTACAAAAAAATAATCTGGATACCTCAGCGCCCAACGAGAGCTATAAAGGAGATTAGGAAAAGAGCGTATCGTACACTTCGCGCCTTGTCCCGTCCTTGTGGTTTTGATACACGTGGCTGCACGATCCACTTCCAGATTGAATGGAATGAAGAATGGCAGACTAAATCGCTCGCTCATACAAGGGAAGACATCGTCCCTGGATTCTATGCAAATGACAGACATGACGTGACACAGAACGATCTAAACGACAATAAAATAATAATCGCCAAGCTACCAACGCGACCTTCCGGGAAGCAGGGACGTCCAGGGAAGGTCAGAATTATCTTTCTTCCAACTTTCAAGTTTAATGCAACGGCACATCAGCCATTTCTTCTTCTTGCGGGGGAGTGTGTTGAAACTTATTATGTGAAAGCGGGCATCCCGACAAAGACAAAGACGAAGCGGGATCGCGAGAGGAACGAATGCACGAGGTGGAAGATTGAGTCCTGGACATGAGCAGACGATGCCGGACATTCCTAATGTAAATACCTGTACATAAACGCTGTTGACCTTATCAATCAACGACCAGTCAGCCGTTCTTACAACATCCATACCGACCTGCTGGAGGCACAGCTCTTACGGAGAACGTGGCAGCAACGGTCCAGACCCTGAGGGCAAGCCGCCCGGACCTCCTGGCTCCCGCTGCCTTGGCCCCCTTCCAGCCATCCCGGCCTCCCGAAAACCGTGCCGCCGCACCGCCTGCCGCAGCCGCCGCCATCGAACCCACCACCACGACGGCCCCCAAAACATCGGCCGCCACCACCTCTTTCAACCCGAGCCATCGGACTAGTGCCGTCCACCATCCCCCTCCGTCCACCTCGACTTCCAACGACGCCATCATGGCCGAGGTGGAACAACTCCTCGGCCAAGACAAGTAAACACCCGCCGCCCCCCCCCCCCCCCCCCGAAGACCGGGCCTTGAGAGGGGGAAGTGTGGGAAACCGAGGAGGACGACGGCGCGCGAGGGGGCAGGAGCGGTGGCCGGCGGCCCGGCGCGCGGGAGAGAGCACGAGAGTTCCGACAAGGCACGGGCAAGACACCCGGACGACGACTGCGACAGCAAGGCCCACAGCCATGGCACCCGAGAACAGTAAAACGTTTTGAATGTATCCTTGCACGTGTGACTTCTTGGGAGGGCGGACCAGGCAGAGACCGATTGGGCAGCAGTTTAGTAGGTTGACCCACAGGCTTTAGTGTGTGCCCTCTACGAGGAACCTGCACACAGCACTCTTCCAAGCTAGCTTCGCATGACGTAGTCATTTGCGAGTTAAAAGAGCCGCTCTAGAGACAGAGGGGCCATCCACTGGCGTGCCCGGATCCCATGGACAGACGCAGAGGGGCTGCGTCGCCTGACTGGCTCAGTGTCAGAGTCCCGCACACAGACCATAGGACGCCAGTTGAAGCACAGTCAAACACCTCGTATGTTTTGCCGCAGCGAGCAGCAGTGATACTCCTTCCGACACTTGCAGCCCCGTCCCGGGGAAATCATTTCCCGCTTGAGCATCGCACACATTAAGAGAGCTTAATTAATTTTCACCCGTTCGGACTCGCAGCCCCACGAAGGGCTCACCGAAGAACTGTCAAAACGGACAAGACCATAGCCTGCCCCACGACAAAATCTCCACTTAAAACGAGGCGTCGCGTGGCCGGCACCGTCCATCAACTGCCGCGTGATGCAGCTTTTTCAAATTTAGTGTCTCGACTGCATTCTCCACAACCGTCGGGGCCTCCTCCCAAACCTTGGCAACCTCGAGCAACAATTGTGCAAATGGACTCTGGCACCACCTTAAGGCCGGCGTACGTGATGGATTCATTTATAAATCCCATTTTACGAGACGCAATCCAACCGACGGAACAAACCTGCACAAAAGCAGTCGGACATGGCGGCAAGCATGAATTCTATAATTGGCCTGGAAACTTACCGCATTAGTCGGTGCCCGGTCGTCAACGGGAGATCCCACTCACACTGTGACTCCACCCTACCTTGCGGCACACCCATTTCTGGTGGCCCTGCACTGGTCAAACCCAAGCTGAGCTCAGGGCTGGTCCAGTCACTCTGGAGCAATTTTTGGACCAGTCTCCTTTCCCAACACATTTGGCGGACGATCGACTCGGGCAGCCGCGAAGTGGCTTTCCGGACGCCAGTGATCGAGAGAATTGTTTCGCAGCTTCGAGGTTGAAAGTTCCTTTGCAATGGGTGCAATGGGTAGCAATCTTTGCTCCGCGATAGATTGTAGAAACGGTCGTGGCAGAAACAGTGCCGGGAAAAAGCTAATTTTTTATCCTTGTTTTCGTGGGAGAAAAAAAAAGAGTTCCCCGGCAGCAATGAAGGTTAGCCACGTCAAGGTGCTTTTGCGCGAGCTGCGTGCCGAGAGAACTAGTGTCACATGAAACATTTTCTCTTTTGCACGGAATACTTTATAGCCGCGTGCTGCGAGTTGAGTATCCTTCAGCAGCTGGAACAGCTTCAAGAGCGGCAAGCGTAAACTCAAGCCGGCTGTGACCACTACGACATCCGTCCAAGGAAGAGCGCTAATAATATCGAGAAATGTAGTACACAATCTAGCACTATTGTCGACATTTTGCGCAGTCATATTTGTTATTCACAATTGGTGCAGTGATTTTTTTATAGTTTTTTTATAAACACTATATTTGTTTCGGACGTCAAATCTAGCTCGGGCTACTCTCTGAGTTCCACTCACGCGGCCGATATGTTGAAGACGAGAAGTGAAACCTCTGAACAAAGTTCAAGTCTGAATTTAGACATGACTTTCGACATATTGCTATTCCTATCTGCTATTACAGAGGTTTATGGAGCAGGTGTTGAGCTCTATTAATATACGATAGAGCCTTACCTGGTTTGTAAAATGGTTGGGGTGCAATATTATCTGCAGAGGAAGTGATGAAAACGTCTTTAATTTATTCTACTGCTAAAATATTTTACATAAGGCTGAAAAGTTTTTTTTTTTTAACCATGAAAAAAATAACGTCGTTGAGGGGAGGCATGCAAATTTCCAGCTGATGGAAACTGTGCTAAACCAACTTAATTTAAGAAAAGAGAAATCTTATATAGAATTACCCCTTTTCATGTGCTCTCGTGGATGGGTGTTTGAGCGCGTAGAATTCTATTCCAAAAGTAGGAAAGAAAAATCCGTGCACAGATTTTTTTAGTAGATTTCGTTAACTTATTTTGAATTAAAAGATTTATGATGTCTTTCTGTACCTCACGCACTATTGTATATTCCAGCAAATATTCTTTATTTGGAGGTTAACAGTGTATTTTCTACGCATTCCATTGAATCTTGATGTTTGGTTTGGTGGTTGCGAAGTTCTTTTAATCGTCATTTTAACATGATCCTCATGACCAGTAACCTGCCATCTGATCTACACGAATGAAGTTCATTTCATTCTATACATTTCATTGTTTACGAGAATCACAGTCTACATGTCTTAGGTCCCAGCCCAACACGCACATGTTCATCGCTTTGGAAGGCAAGCAATGTACGCGCCACGCGCACGAACGCTGAAAATGGCATCGACCAGAAGCGCGTTTCAGAAATGGTCTAAAAATATTTTGCTAATTTACTTAAGCACCAAGGAGCATATTCATGCCATAAGAGTAGTTACACGTGCTGACGGCTGCAACAGTAACATTTCAAAAGAAAATCTAAAACAAAGGGCATGTTCCTTCAGGTCATATGAGCGTGTGGGGCATCCGTTCTGTACTTATATTTCGAGCATTTTCCGCGGTGCTTTGGCAATTCGTCAAAAAATGTATTGCGTGACTCTTCGACCTTTTTTCGCCAGCCATCTTCTAATAAAAAGAGAACGAATTTACTAGCGATATCACGAAGCTAACGAGCCGCGGCTTGAGCGTACAGAGTTGCAAAAACGGTTCTATAAAAGTTCCAGTTGCTCCCGTCTTTCTTCTTTTTTTTTACTTTCTTATAGGTATGCACGTAGGCCAAGGACATACTTCGTGCAAATATATATAATTAGCAACTTCAAACAGCACGAACGCCCAGGTTTTCTTGCTGTCAGACGCGAGAAAGGCGGGCCCGAGCGTACCCGAATGCCGGCCGCCCGCCTCGCTGTACACAAGTGACGTCACGCTTGGGCGGCGGGGAAAACTGGGGAAAAGCTAGGGAGAACGATATTTTGGTTTCGGCATCAAACAAAATATCACTTTTTTAATTAACTAGAGTGAATCTGGAAAAACGAGATAGCATTTCGGAATCAAAGAATCCTTCCGCATTCAGTTTATGACGTTGGATAAGGTAGCTCGAGAAGTCGGCGGAGTTCCCCTTTAAGGTAAGCGACAATTGTCCAACCGGCCCTTAGGAAACTTTCCGATTTTTATTCTGTTTTTTTTTTTTAATTATCACAAAATTTCTCTTTTCTATATCCGAGGGAGCCGCTCAATTTCCTTCACTAAAACAGACAGACATGCTTTGAAAAATTGCAAATGGGAATAGAAAATCGTGATCGCTTCGCTGTAGCCGCTATTTCGTTATAGCCGGTCTTGACAGTACTGTTACAGATTCCATTTGCAAACTGAGTAGAAGACGTATGTATCCTGCTCTGTGCAGATTGTTGGGTGAGTTGGTGCTGGGAATTCAAAAACATGGTAGCGCTTGAGACGAGGACAAAGGAGGAGACTGGACAACACAACGCGCTCACACGATTATCAGTGCTCTTTTTTGTCCAGTCTCCTGCCCTGTTCTCGTGTCAAGCGCTACTATGCTTTTGTATGCATCCTGGTTATCCTCCTTTCACGTCTATCAGTCATCAGCATTTTGTAGGCAAAACGAGAAATCAATGAATATCTTGTTTAAACACACAATGATGTTAAAACTGCGAATATGTACCACAAAATGATCTAAGAAAGCATAAAAAAACATTTGCACCAATGGGAATTGAATATAAAAGGCATTGACTATTTCGACTACCACAGTAAAAATATCTCAAATATTACTTCGACATCTGAGACGACACATCCGTAAAACATCAAAATTAGGCTGCCGCGAATTTTTTTCGAACCGAAGATTCGATGATTGAATCAAGCGGTTCGAAAGGTTGGAAAGATTTCGAATTTTCGAACTTTTCATATCGAGAAATTTGACGAAAGTCGAATTTTCGACCTTGTTAAACTTGGGAGTTAGACGCTTTTCGAAATTTCGTACTTATTACGCTGCGAAATTCGATGCTTGCCGAACTTTCGAACTTGATAGACTAAAAAATGGGATGATTCTCGAACTTTCGAATTTCTTGCACTAAAAAGTTCGAAGCTTTTTTGGAACTTCCTACGCTAAGAACTTCGATCATTTTCGAACTTTTAAACATATTAATCTAAAGAATTCGAATAATGTCGAACTTTCGATTCGTGAAAAGTCAAAAGTTCGACGAACTTCGAACTTTTAGAGTAAAAGTTCGAAGTTCATCAAACTTCGAAAGACCGGCGGGCGGTTTCACTTGGATTCAAGCAGTGAGCTAAACTCTTAATTTATTTTTTCGCCTTTTTACATGCGGTGCCGCATTCCTTGCGAAAGACAATACCGTTTATTTCAATCATCTGGCATGCTTGCGACGGGTTTTTGACAATCGTCGTTTGTGCCATATTTGAACCGCGCCATAGCCGAAGCTATTTATGTTCGAGATGTTAAACTTTATAAGAATAATCTATGTATAGCCCAGGTAAGTGTAGTCCTAAGATATGATTATTGTTGTTCAAGACAAGCTTCGAAAAAATATCGAAACATGCATCTACGAGCAGTTATGCCCTATACTTTGTAATTCTTTTCGTCTAAATTGTTTGAGGCATCGCATTTAAATTAACGACACAGACACTACATATAATTACCATCTGCAGAATACAAAATAATGTATTTATTGTTTTTTTCACGTTGAGGAATAAATTAACTCAAGGGGAAAGATTTCTAAAACTGTTGAAGTTCAGCACGTCATAAAAAAAAAAAAAAACAGTTTTATTTTTTTTTTTCATTTCACTTTTTGGGGGGCCGTTTCTTTTAGCCTGTACACATTTTGGTAGAAAACTTGTTTCATAGTTCTGGGCCTCTAAATATGCAAGAATACAACACTTCCGGAGGGTTCATGATAGTTTTTTTCTTCAGCTTTTTATTTTTGCATTTATTGTTACGTTTATTTGTTTATTATTTTTTTACGAATGGCACAGTTATTTAGGTTGAAAAGACATAGCTTTGAACTTCAGAACCACCAAGCATGTGACGAGTAGTGCCCTCTGACAACGAGTTTCTAACAATGACCATCTACGCGATCTTTTATACAGTGAAGAACGACAGTAGCTATACGTATGCATAAATTATATCAGATTAAGATAAGCTCGAAAATGCCCTCTTTCCCCGTAATATTTTCTTTAAGAGTCTGAAATATCTGTGGGGGGGGGGGGGGGGAGACTGGAGCACTACCCCCCCCCCCCTTCCCCACCGGTTCTCCTCTTCCGACACCACTGGTATGGTAGAACGCTCCCCGATCTCAAGTTGAGTCAGCTTCTGTGCTTTTTTCTCGGCGTTTCTTCCGTCCCAGGAAATGAACCTCCAAAGCAATTACAAACTAAAAAATGTCAAGGTGCAGGCGTGATGGTGTATGTTGATCATGATGCAAAATCCCGAGACTGGGAACGAAAATCGCAAGAGTGTAAGAAGAAAGAAAAAAAAGGACAGAACAACGTCTCAAACTCAGCTGAGTTGAGTTTGAGACGTTGTCCTGAGCTGTATGTTCAGCTGAGTTGAGTTTAAGACGTTGTCCTGAGCTGAGTTTGAGACGTTGTACTGTCCCCTTTTTTCTGTCTTACACTTTTTCTTTCATATTTCACTCCCAGAGCTGAGTTTGAGGCGTTGTCCTGTACCCTTTTTTCTGTCTTCTTACACTTTTTCTTTCAAATTTCATTCCCAGTTTCAGGATTTTGCATCATGTACAGTCGGGGACAAAAGTCCCAGGACGCGCGAGCTGCGACTGAAACGCATTGCTCTGCCATCTGCCGGCGGGTCGCCTGGTTTCGAGATCACACAAAAGCGCATGCGCGTCCTACTGTGAATGCAAACATGTGTGTTTTCCCGCTCTTCTGCGACGCGGCCCCTAACTCGGAATCGGGCGCGTGGTACCGCCTCGGAGATAGCGCTTGCGACTGACGAGCGTCTGCTACACATTCCGAAATTGGAGATACCGCCTGCGGCATTGCACCGCATTTCGCCGTGTCAGCGCACCTTGCTTTATAACCAGTTGAGTTTATCGCTCAGTTGAGTTGCCGTGACTCCTTGCTTTATAGGTGCCACGTCAGTAAGCGCTATCGCCGAGGCGGTACCATGCGCCCGATTCCGAGTTAGGGGCCACTTCGCAGAAGAGCGGGAAAACGCACATGTTTGCAGGCACAGTAGGACGCGCATGCGCTTTTGTGTGATCTCGATACCAGGCGACCCGCCGGCAGATGGCAGAGCAATTCGTTTCAGTCGCAGCTCGCGCGTCCTGGGGACTTTTGTCCCCGACTGTACAAACTAAACTTACTATATGCCAGTGTCACTCGGGCAGCGTTCGATCAGATTACTACCAGCGTGCAGGGCGGGGTAGGGAGGCAGTTTGCCAGATTGCTTCAGGGTTTTTCTGAGCCTCAACAACCTGCCTGAACCTGGCCGTTTAGAACTGGATGAGTATCGGTAAACAGTGCGTTCATGTGATCACTACTTCGTGATGCACGTTAATGAACCCCCGGGCTGGCGGTCACAATTACTGATATATGATCACTCGTCACTCTGCACTGGCAAATATTCCAGCACATCCGGGACACTCGTCCTCTCATTCAATTGCCTGACCAACTAGTGCAGTCTAAATATCACACCCGAACTTTTCTAAACCTGATTTCGTGAAAGCTAGTGGAGGCGTGAAACCAATATTTGAAACTGAAACTGTGGCGGAACATGAAAACCGGACTTCGAACTTTGCCCACTTGGACTTGAAAGAAATTCTAAACCTTCGAAGTTTTTTTTTTTCCAATTTAGCCCTAAAAGAAAATGGAAACCTTCGAAGTTTTCGAACTTTATTGTAGAAAGAAATTCGAAAATCTTCAAATTTATCGAACTTTATGTATGTAAGAATTCGAAACGTTCGAAGTTTCGAATTTCAGATTCAATGAAATTCAAAACACTCGAATCTCTCGAATTTCAAGTTCGAAAATTTCGAAATCTTTGAATTTCTCGAACCTCAAGTAAAAAAAAAAATATTCGAAATAATAGAACCCGAACTTTTAGAAACCGTGAAAGCTTCGAACGTTTTGAATTCGAAACTCCGCGATTTTTAAAAGTTGCGAATTTTTTCGAATCCGAACCTCCGCACGGTCGAAAATATCGAAATCTTTCGATTTCGAACATCAGTTAGGTTCGAAAATATCAAAACCTTTCGAATTCAAACCTAGGGTGGTTCGCGGCATTCCTAGTCAAAATAGTTGCTTTATAATGCCGAACCTTCCCTCACTGCAGCCGCCCCAATGGTAGCCATTTCGTGGTTTCGTGGTTTTCTTCTGTTTAGTCTCTGATGGTGTTGTCGGTAGTGTGTTGACATGCTGACGGAGTAAGTTTTGTGTGCCTAGGAACTTTCGGTCCCAGTTGGCAGTGGATGGACTGGCTCGACAATTGATCTATGGCTGTGTCTACAGTGCCATCCAACGGCACTCCAATCGGACCTACAAGTGCCGTCCGAAAGAGTGTCGGACGGCGCGTGTATCACTGGGGAGCTCGTTAACACACGCCCCCCCCCCCCCCCCCCCCTGCGTTCACGCCGCTTCGCGGCGACAGTATGCGGCTGCTAATTACAAAACTATTGACCCATTTGGCCCTGTCGTACACGCCGCTTCGCCGCGTCCAGCCGGCAAACCAAGCCCCGTTGTACCCCACGCCAGGCACGTAGCCAGGAGGGGGGGGGGGGGGGAGAGGGCATGGGGCCCGGCCCCCCCTCTGAAATTTTCCATTGTGCTCGGACCTCCTCTCCCCCCTCCCCTCATACAGCATTTTTTTATGGGCGAACCCCCCCCCCCCCCCCCCGAAACAAAATCCTGGCTACCTGCCTGCACCATGCACCTCCGGAAGCGAAGTCCAAAACCATTTCGTTCAGCGAAATTTCGGCGACAACGTTCGTTTTTCCTGTGTTAATCGTAAAAGTATAAATGGAAATATCGCCAAATGCGTCGGCAAAATAAAATGTTCGAGAAAACAAAAAAGTAAGCCCGCACTGGGGATCGAACCCGGGAGAGCTTGCTTATGAGATCGTCTCTTACCACTAAGCTACACTCCGCTTCGAAAAACTCGTTTTGAGAACTCGTTTTATACGAGACTTTCGGACGACACTTGATCGCGTGAGTGGAGTACCGTCGGACGGCACTTGAACGCTCTGCAAGAGTGCCGTCGGACAGTTCTGTAGACACTACGTTGATCTATTCGGACGTGACACGCCCTGCGGCGATGCTCTAAGCTCGTCCATGTCATTTCGGCATGCGTCTCACTTCAAATTTAGAATCTACAGCGAAGGCTAGCTGGATATCCCTTCAAATATGTTCAACCAACACGCTGTCCTATCATTTTCAAAGAGCAACACTTGCTTACCGGCGGTTAGCGTTTCCCGAGGGTGGTCCGGCAGCCGTGCACAACCTACGGTCATTGGCTAGACGCAGCGTCCATCAGCGTCTCCCAGATATCGTTTGTTACTCTTGACAAACTACCTGTAAAAAAACACGCGTAAAAGAATCCGTTTAAACGTAGAAATGAACGCAGACCTCAGAGCGAAGGCGGCGACGGCACGTCCCATATGCGTATGCCAGACCATCTGGAACTACGGACCAAGTGGTGGACACAAAACTTCTGGTGCTCGTTTCTTTTTTTTTTCACTTTTTCTTTTAGACGTCATATCGACAACGGCTTTTCTTTTTCTTTTTTTCAAACGCACCTGCGAAGTTTTTTTTTGGAGTGACCACTCTTGTGGAAAAGGGTTTTGGTGCTACTCTGAATACTGAATACTTTTGGTTTCGGTTTCGGGAACCAGGTGGAGAAAAAACCGCCTTCAGAAACACTAGTATCTCTGGAATCGTGATTTGAAAGGGAGATTGAAAATGACGCTCTCTTTTGTTTTAGTACAAACGCAGACACGCACAAGCACGCACAAATGCACGCGCGCGCTCCCGCGCACACATGCGCACAGACGCACGCACGCGTGCACACACCAGCGCTGCACACACACGCGCCCACACCCACGCACGCACGCACGCACACGCATCCGCAAAGGCATGCACACGGACACTCGCGGTCACGGACTCATACGCGAGCACACATACACACACACGACGCGCGCAAGAAGAAATGCTTTTGATTTTTTTTAACACAATCTAAACCCTGAGACAAGGAGCAATAAAATAACGGACAGGGCAAGTTGTCTTGTTTTAAGGTAGCAATTTGGGCCAGTTGGTTCATGATCACCTAAAGAAGCGCAAAAAATACACGGACGAGGAAGTAGACAGACAAGAGTGCATTCGCAACTGGTTTTTATTTGTGGAAACAATTATATACATAGATTCGAACTAACACGTATTCTCTCCTAAGTTCTGTTTACTCTTTTCTGTTTACTTCCTCGTCCTTGTATTTTTTGCGCTTCTTTAAGTGAAATTGTCTTGTCTGTTATTTTATTTCTCCTTGTCTCAGGATTAACTTTCGTTCCCTGATCTTTCAAACATGCTGGAAACTATATCGAAACTACCACAAGTATAGTTTCGGTTTCTTTTCATGAGCAGCGCTTTGAAGTAAAACTGGTAAGACCGTAAGACCGGCCGGCCGAGTCAATCCATTTTTTTTTCAATGGCGTCTCAGACTCGCAGTTCAACTGTGGCCGAGGACGTGTCATTTGGACGTGTTGGCGGATTTAAAGGTGAGATATTATCTGCAACATCCTTTCGAACACTTGTTATTTGTTCGGGAACCTGATAAGTGAATATCTAAACCTTTTATTGTTTATATTTGATGGTAGCGACCACATGTGTCTGGCTGGCTCCTTTGTGGTTTCGCGGATTGCTTTCGCTCTTTTTAAAAATACCCTGTGCCCTCATTCATTTGCATTCTCACTGCGATGTTTCGGGGTTCTTATGGTATCCGCTAGTTTATCGTTAATACTTTTTTTTGAAGTTCTGCCGTGGTACTTAATGTTTTCTAGCGACGTGATAACGGGGTGATCTGCTTTCAGCTTCTCAACCTGTACATTTATGTGAATTGTGAACTAAAGAAAGTTGCACAAGCATCTCGGCCAATTAATGTGGTGTGGTGGCCATTCTATTGTAGATATAATTGAGTATATGAAAGGTCGGTTGGAAGCTTTGAGCCGATTTAGAACCCTATTTTGAGGCAAAACAGTGAATTTTTAATCGAAATGTGAAAGTAAACATTGTTCAGACTTTTTTTAATTGAAGTAAAAAAAAAACTTGGAAGGACCAATACAGACAAGTTCTACCTTTTTATTTGGAAACACTCCAGACCTTTGGGTGAAAATAATTAATCGTAAGGACCCAGATACAGGAAGTATGTGGTATCTGCATCACCGTGCTGAATATTTGTGTCCTGAACTAAACTTTACTTCGTAATAGATGGGAAGTCGCTCACCATATCTGTCCTCCATGCATCTTTTTTTCTATCAAAGTTGAGTAATCATATTTGAAATTTTGTTTGCATCATTCATTCTTGACAGGTTTTATTGTGTTGAATGAGAGTCATGCAGCCACTGTTTTACTTCAGATTATGGGTAACCCGGTCAGCAGCTGCTGACCAAATTACCCACATCTTATTCGGTCATCTCCACCTCGGGGTGGTCAAGTGCAATAAGTGACACAAAGTATGATGGTACGGGGTCACAGGCAGTGACAATGACAGCAAATCAATAACTATGTTTAGCTGAGCCTATGTGTTGTATCATTCTGCCTGGCAGGCAGCAGCAAGGAAATACAGGATGTTCACGGAAAAATCGAACCCTGTTTTTTGCGCCGCAAATATTATCTAGACATCGCGGAGAGCTCAAACTCCGTCAGAACGTAGCCCCAGCCGTTCAGGCAAGATGCCAAAGTTTCAACACTTACCATTGCCGGAATAAAAAGTTAGAAGTGAAAAACTGTTTTTATCTATGAGAGGATGCCGTCCGTGAGAAGCAGCAGACGGAATTCCGCTCTTTGCGACCACATCTCACAGATGGCGCCACTTGCCCTTGAGGCTTCCAGCGCTCACTCGTTTGTCGAACCCGAGCGACTGGCGGCAAAGTTACAATACCTGACAAAAGTATCGTATCCTTCTCCCGAACCTTGTCGGTTTTTTATACAAGGAAACAAAACTAAATAAGAAACCTAAATTGTAGTCAGTTTTTTTTTTTTTTTTTAAAGGTATCCCGATAAATACTGAAGGAAACATCATCTGCTTTTGTCTTCGCGAAAGCCAACAGTCATTTACAGCACTTGCATTGATTGTTTATGTTCAGTTGTATTTTATTACCAACTAGTGTTTCTTATGCCGCAGTTAACGCGTGAACAACATAGTCTGGTCGTACTGTGGTACACCGAACTGGGGGGCCTTAAAAAGGTCAAGTGCAAGTTCTTCTTGGAGTTCGGCTTATGGCCACCTTCCAAGTCGGTGATCTGGTTGTGGGCCCGGCGCTTTGCAGAAGAAAGTAGCATTAAGAACAAAACGCACATCTTCCTTGTTCCTTCTAAACAGGAATGGGGGGAGGTTTCCTTCGCCATCATCGGTGCCTTCGAGGTAAATCCCCATTTGTATTTGCGAAGAGCCGCACGTTTGTTCGGTGTGTCCACGCACACCATGCGCAAAGCTACCCGCGAGATGCGCCCGCACAAGCTTGGCCTGATTCATGAGTTGCTGCCCGGTGACAACCATACGTAACTCGACTTTTGTCGGGGTTTGCTCCTCAGGAGTGCTCAAGATACATCACACATGCAGTTTTTGCTGTTTAGTGATGATGAAGCATTTCACCTGGACGGGCAGGTCAACACAGAGAACTGCTGCTGTTGGAGTTTGACGAATCCGCACTGGATGCTCAAGAGGGCTTTGCAGTCGCCGAAAGTAACAGTGTGGCGTGGAATCTGGAAAGATAGCCTCGTCGGCCCCTTTAGTTCTCGACGCTAACGTGTCTGGAGACACCTACCTGCAGATGATGCAGTATACGTTTCTTCTTGAGTTGGAAACACCGCACATGCAGCGGGACTTGTTCATTTTTATGCAAGATGGGGTGCACCCCACCGGGCGACAAGTGTAAGGCACTGGCTGGACATCATCTTCTCAGTGCGCTTGAAGGGCCGGGGATCACCGAACATTCCATGGCCGCCCTGATTGCCAGACCTCACAATATGCGACCTTTTCGTTTGGGTGTGCGTGAAGTCCCAGGTGTACAAGGGCGGCATTCTCACACTCGACGCCTTAAAGCAACGCACCGAGGCAGCGTTCGCTCTCATTATGCAAAAGATGCGAGCTGTGGCATTCAGAGAGTGCGAGACCAGGCTTGACCTCTGCACTTGGCGCCTATGAGGCCACGTCGAAGCCCTAGTTTCGACTGAAGTAGAGCCGTAGAGCCCTGCCTAGGTCTGCTGTGACAACAGTCTACGGAACAAACTTACACCTTCTCTTCAAGTGTGCGGTTTACTTATTTTAATACCCAGACGAAGGCCCTTTTCAGGGCTGTCAAATGCTGTCGTCACAGAGCCTGGCCACCCCTGTCGCGGCTGCTCTCGTGTCTCTGGATCCTCATGCAAAGAAGATTCTTTGTGTGCGCCCTTTTTTCTCTTCAGATATCGCTCCCTTTGTTACCCTCATCTTATTCAGTCCTGTGTCACACACTATGTTCAATCTTTAAATCAGTAAAACGCTCGTGTCACAACAAAACTGCCGAGACAGCTGGTAAAGCAACAAAACATCATTATTCAGGATAAACAAAGGCATTACAGTAAACTCTCACTTGAGCAAGCGTCAGTTTAACAAATATTTCAGAATAACGAACCTTAAAAAGTTCAACGAAGTTCATTTCAACAAAGTTTTGTGCTCTGCAGTGCTGGCGTAGCTGATGCCCGCCACCCCACCTCTGGCATCGGCTATTATCACTGGCATTAACAACGCCGTCGAGGCAAAGCGGCGGTGCGGTTCGGCCATCTTAGTTTTGGGTAACAACGGCAGGACGGCTGTTTGTGCTCCCACTTTCATAATTAGAACGACGAAACGAAAGCAGTTGTCTCTCAGACAAGCCCAAAATACTTTAGCATCTGGACAACGGTTGAAGGCAAGTGGACGTTGCGAAGGACTATGGGATTCCACCGTCGACATTGTCAACGATAGTGAAGCAAAAGTCGAAGCTTGAAGGAGAGACTGCATTCAATTCCAACAGGAAACGACTCTGCGCGAGATATTTCAGGCCAGTGCACGATGCCATTGCAGCATGGCTTCATAACAGCAGCAAGCTGTCCCAGAGGAAGTTCCAAAAAGCATAGACTCTCTGGACAGCTTTGTTACTTCATGCGCTTTAAGAGCACTGGTGCGAGTGAAAATTGCAGATATTTTTTTTTTTCAAAATGAGAAAGGCAGCAACGTAACTGTTATGGACTTTGTATATATCGATGTACATGACTCCATAAACTGTATACTTTTGACTCGATGTATGCTGTGCCCTATGCTGTTCCATATTCCAGTGAATATATTCAGTTTAGTGAAAGTGTACTATTTCCTTGGGTTCGCTCAAGTAAGAGTGTACTGTATACAAATACACAATTTAGCAAGCCTAACCTGGGTTAAAAAAAAGTCCCACAACGACCTGGAATTGTACCCAAACCGAGCGAAGCACGTGAGAAATGATGCGATGTTACTGTGTCGCAAACCGCCAGACCGAAACCGAAACTAATTAAAGACCATTGGCAGATGGAGGCGCCATCTGTGAGATGCTGCCACAAACCACGGCATTCTGTCTGCTCCTTCTCACGGACAGCGTCCTCTCATAGCCAAAAACAGTTTTCCACTTCTATTTTTTTTTATTCCGGTAATGGTAAGTGTTGAAACTTAACTTGCTTGAACGGCTGGTGCTCTGTTCTGACGGAGTTTGAGCACTCTCCAATGTCTAGTTTATTTTTGCGGTGCGAAAAACAGGGTTCGAGTTTTCTATGGACATCATGTACAATAAGCTATTGCACCCTCCTCCTTGTTAAAATTTCTCGTCGTTAGGGTTGCTTTACTTATTATATGGTGTGTCTCTCTCCATGATATAAACTACAGTGCAGTCTGATAATTTGTGCTACGTGCCACCCTGACCAGGCTGAAGCTGACATGATTGGCAAGCATCTTAAGGTGAGTTTAGCGAAATGACAGCATATATTGACTACTGTGTGGATATTCGTACTTTTTGGCAGTCATGCGATAACAGTTTTTAGAGGACACCTGCCTTGACTCACTTGTGTTGATGGGAGGTTGCCCTATTATTTCAGCAAGAACTAATATTTATTTTTATTGATTTGGGGAGCTCGTGGGCCATTACAGGGAGAAACTTTGTACAGCATCCTTGTCTAAGGGCTATACCATATTTGCTGTTGTGCTTCCTGTTGGAGGATAATGCCTTATTTGCATTGCATTCCAAATCTCACTTTTTAATTACTTCAATATTACATAGTAGCTGGCATTTGATGTCAGCTTCTGCCACATGAAAGCATGACCTTTGATTGTGTGCCAAACACAGCACTAAATAAATTGGCTTCATTATTACGTTAGGTTCTTCCATTGCATAGGATATGGGAATACCAGCATTTCCATTCTCCAACTGTATATTGTAATATTCACAATTTAGAATTATGTTAACAATTTTATAAACCTCCAAGTGACTCATTAACTGATCAATTATTTAAATAAATGTCAACTGTTAACCGGTTGAAAGATTGTAATTAATGCACAGCCCCACCCTGCATTACTGTTTGTGTATATTATCAGGAAATGTTGAGTAAACATACAGGTTATTTTATAACGTTTTATGTCTGACCCATTATATTCAGTGTTTTGATGATAAGTTCGAAGTTATATAAGAGAGTGCGCATCTTAAAATTAAGCCATACCACTGGACAGGCATGTAGCCAGGATTTTGTTTTTTGGGGGGCCCACTCGTGACAAAATGCTGTATGAAGAGGAGGGGGGAGAGGAGGTCCCAGCAAACTGGGACCTCCTCCCCCCCCCCCCCCTTCCTGGCTACGTGCTGCCACTGGATGTACACTACTGTGTGACTGATACATATGTTCCCAGCAAAAGGAAAGGATGCATTTAAGAAGGGCAAACCATTTGCTTTGCTGTTTGTTTTGTCTTCTTTTAGTGCATGGGTGTTTACGTCTAAAAGTGTTAAATTTAAATTTGCTGCAGGACTGGTTTGCCTGACTCAGCTTGTTTGTCTGGCAGCTTGCAACCTATGGGAATCTGAGGAACTGCATCGCAAGAGTGAAGGGGACGTCCACCCAGCACTTCTTCGAGGATGGCGCCTTGAAGAAGGGAGAACTGCACCTAAAGTGAATGCCATGGCAGGTGGGTCATTACAGTGAACCCCTAGCACAGATAATCCCAAACAAAATAATTATTAACAAATGGGTTAGGAACAAAGAATGGAAATATTTGGACAAAGAGGTGGAGGTGAACACACCATAGCACTGTGTTGTATCCGTCTCTTCTTTTGTGTCCTTTGCAACGTTTGTTTGTTTGTTTTTGTCTTAAATCAGTGGTTTTCAAACAGGGGTCCGTGGATCCTTTGGGGTCTGCGAAGGCATTCTAGAGGTCCGCGAAGCCCTGCCTCGTCAGTCAAGCCCGGCACTAAAAGTTTTCTCTTATCCGATTGGCAAAAAACATTCCAATTTTCGGGTGAGTTTTCTCGTGTATACGTCAGTGAGAGAAGTCTACTTCACACCAGCCCATAGTTATATGCACCTATTAAATTATTCTCATTATTAATCTTTACCTTTCCCTTCCCCTCCCCACGAACAGGGTCCTCGATCATATCCGCCGATCCACAAGGGGTTCGCGAGACATCAATGGTTGAAAACCACTGTCTTAAATGATGGTTCAGCAATATAAAAGGGCCGCGGCCCGTTTATATTGCTGAAATGCTCATAGACCGTCGTAATATTGATTGATCAAAGAGCTTGTTGTGTATGTCCGTGTCCCATTCTAACTGCCAGTTTTTTCTGGGTTGCTCTTTTAATACTGTTTTTTGTCAGTGTATAGAATGTCCTTGATATCCACTTGCCTCTCAACGCATGTACTGGCAGCTCTATCAGCACCCTCATTTCCATGAATACCGACATGACTAGGCACCCAACAGAAATTAGTTTGTAGGTGTGATTTTGCTGCAGTGTGCACAATGTTCCGGAGCCCAGTAACGAAGGTATTTTTTTGGTACTTCCAAAGAAGCAAGCGCCTTTAATGCGCTGAAAGAGTCAGAGTAGACAAAAAAATACTGGATATAATTTTCTATAATGAATTCAACAGCTAAAATTAAAGCATATAATTCTGCAGTAAAGATTGAGGCTCTGGCATCAAGACGTCTAACAACCTTCCATATCTCGCTTATAACAGCACAACCAACAACAGAGTCACTCATAGTACCATCAACAGGCCACATGTCCGAGGACGTGGGACCCATACCACCCTCCCATATATTACACGCTGGAAGGGCAGAGGTACCCGCGATTCGCTAACCACCAAGGTATGGGTGGAAGCTTACTCTGCGAGCTGTACGTGACCTCTCTAAAGAAAACACTCGGATCTCCCGCAAAACATTTTTTTTCTGTTTTTTTACAGCAAAGACACACAAGGAAAGTATGCCCCTTAGGAGCATTATATCTGAAAGAGGATGTTGGCAAAAATATTTGGCCTTATTTCTACAGACGCATCTCTCTATGTTGAATCTCCGCCAGCCCTTTAAGATTACGAACTCCACAGAGCTGATTTCCCACCTTACCTCTCTACACGTCACCACCAAGACACACTCCATGTTTTCATTAGACATAGAAGAACTTTAATACAGTCCGGACCCCCGAATTTTCTTGAATTCTGTTTCTGATGCTATCCATGAGAACGGTCCATGTGAGTTCCAAATTACACGAGGGATATCCACAAAGAACTTCATTGATCTCCTTTCCGTATACCTTCAGTTCACGCTTGTTGAATACAAGAGGAAAATTTTTAGACAAAAGAGAGGTGTCTGTATAGGGTCATGCCTAGCCCCGGTGCTTAGTGAAATCTTCCTTATGTACATAGACAGATCCGAGAGGACCCAGCTTCATGTTATGCCCCAGATATTCGAGTGTTCCGATATGTAGATGTCTATCTAGTTGTTCATCCGTCCTCCTCTTCACCGGCCATTTGTGAAACCTTTAATTCTTGCTCGTCGGGTCTCAACCTCACGAGTGAAGAGCCAACAGATGAAGCTCTATAGTATCTGGATTTAAAACTTTATCTTCATCCTCAAGTTCTATGCTGGAGTTTCCAGCAACGATCCAAAAAGCCTGTTCTTTCGTTTTGCAGTAACCATTCCAGGCCGGTAAAGCTTGGAATCATTCGAACACTGTGCCTCTTCTCGCTCAAAATCCTGTTCACAATTCTCATCAGAAAGCGTCCCGCGTCAGCATGACCGCCTGCTCCAAGCAGGGTATCCAGCCGACCTCCTCCGTACAACCCTTCAGCGTCTCATCACGGGCTCCATCCGTCCTTCATTGAAACAATTTAGTCATTCACGTCCGGTTTGGATTCCATACGCGCACCACACCGCCCACCGCCTGAAGACTCTTGCTGTTCGGTTTGACACGGAGGTGGACTTCACTTGTAGAATGCGGTTAAAACAAATGTGCCAGAGGGTGAACAACGAGAGTCGACCACCCGAATGCTTCCTCAAGCACTAGTATGTTAAATGTAAAGAGAAGCCAATCTTGTCAATTTCACTGAGCTGCGGGGGCCAATACATCGGCCAAACTGGAAGATGCCGAAATGTTCCCCTTAGGGAGCACCATTTAGAAGTCGCCGAGGCATCATCGGACTCATACCACCCGATAGTTGTGCATGCCCGTACCTGCCACGATTGCACCCCAAGCTTTGAAAACACCACTGTGCTTGATACACATTGAGATCAGTTAGGGCGCCAAATAACTGAGGCGTTCAAGATTAAATACGCCGCGAACAATGCTTCTGAGCCGTCTCTGGCGTTATCGTCAAAAGAGCTGGAGGTCCTCGTGCCAGAGTTATCGTAAAGCTAATTTTGATCCTTTATTATTTTGCCTTCTTTTCCTTTCTTTTCTTCTTCCTTTCCCCCTTTTCAGGGGGAAAGGAAGAAGGTGTACATTTCCCTAACTGTCTTATGGTTTTAATTCTGTATTTAAAAATTTGTGAGAAATTTGGTGTTATTTTGATATTAGGGCATTTTCGTTTTCTTTATTTTCGTTTAATTTTTCGTTCTCTTTTTTCTAATTCTTTGAAGTTCAAGGTCGTAGCATCATGGGCATTTCATAAATGTTCGTTGCTCATTGAAAGAACAGTGTGTGTCTGAGTTCGTCCTTCATGTGTTTTATTCTTTCTGTGTGTTCTGCATTTATATTACATTTTTTTATGCCTAACGAGAAATTTTATAATCTTTCAGAAAATATTTATCTAGGTAACGGTAAAGACAATTTTTGGTACGTTAAGGACTGAAACACGCCAAGCCCTAGGGGCCGTTTTCGGGCTCGGGCTTCAATTCGAAAGTCCTGGAGAGAAAGAAAAAAACTAGTCGTTTTAAAGCAAACTTTTTTCCTTGCGTCTAATACACACACTTTTTTCGCGGAACACAAAATTGAGTCTATAGCTGGGTTTATTATTGCCTTTTTTAAACATGCAATCGACCAGTCGGATATAGAGCGCGACACCGAGTTTTGCCTAAGAAGTAAGCGGTTTGATCGAAATATGAAAGACAAATTGCAGTTATATTAAATTTTTTATGCCTAACGAGAAATTTCATTATCTTTCAGAAAATATTTATCTTGGTAACATGAAAGACAATTTTCAGTACGTTAAGGAATGAAACACGTCAAACCCGTAGAGGCCGTCTTCGGGCTCGGGCTTCAATTCGAAAGTTCAAGTTCCGAAGAGAATGCAAAAAAAAAAGCTCAGTTTTAAAGCAATCTTTTTTTCCCTGCATCTATTACACACACGTTTTTCGCGGCGCACAAAATTAAGTCTCTAGTTGAGTTTAATATTGCTTTTTTTAAACGTGCAATCGACCAGCTGGCCATAGATCGTGACACCGAGTTTTGTCTATGAAGTAAGAGGCAATAAGAGGTTTGATCGAAATATAAAATACAAATTGCATTTATATTAAAATTTTTTTCATGCCTAACAAAAAATTTCATTATCTTTCAGAAAATATTTATCTAGGTAACGATAAAGACAATTTTAGGTACGTTAAGAACTGAAACACGTCAAGCCCTTGAGGGCGTCTTTGCACTCGGACACCGATTCAAAGGTTTAAGTCCTGGAGAGAATAAAAAAGAAGCTTTTCGTTCTAAAGCAATCTTTTTTTTCCTTGCGTCTATTACACACACTTTTTTCGCGGCACACACAATTGAGTCTCTAGCTGGGTTAAATATTGCCTTTTTTAAACGTGCAATCGTCCAACCGGCTCTCTTTCACCGGCCTCGTCATTCCGCGGATTGACGCAGCCAGTGAAAGACGCGTCTGACAGCGCTTCCCAGAGGGGCGTATGTGGCACGTGTGGTGCTCGCTTTTATGGGAAACAGCAATATCTAATCTGCTCGGCAGGTTGCAACCGGCGCTTGCACTGCAAATGCATGAACATCGGCCCGGAAGAATACAACATCTTTATGGAAAGTGGTGCTAGTGCCTTTAATTGCAAAGACTGCACCCGGCAACGACGAAATTCCACAGAATGTGACATGGATACCAACCAAACCACTCGGCGGGGTCCATTTCCGTCACCGCTGCAAGCCGACCAACTTGACGACAAGTGTTTTCCCCCTGATGTTCTTCGGCTCTTCAGCACTATGACTGTCAAGTTGGACGCAAAAACCGCAGAGGTAAAGTGCCTAAGGGTTGAAAATTGACAATTGCGTTCCGAGTTGACGTTGCTGAACAGGAGGATGCTCGATCGTTTTCCTTTTGCGTCGGCTCCTCTCGGCTCACACTCAGCGGCACGGGCATCCTCGAAGGTTCCATCGGTTGTTCGCGACCCACCAGCGGCAAATGTAATCTCCGGCCTGAAACCGGCTTCTAGCAAGGAAAGTGCCATCCACTGTGCTTCTGTGTCTATGGCTGCACGTCCTTCTTGGCATGAGACGTCTGATGTGCCGGAGGATGACGGTTTCACCATGGTAGCGAGAAAGGATTGAAATCCACCGAAGCTTGTAACGGCCAAGTCACTCAAGTTGACGTCTGCTCCTCGTCAACCTAAGGCATTGTTTCTCTCGAGACTTCATCCCCAAACGACTGCGGATGATGTAAGGGATCTTCTCCAGCCCCATCCTGGCGGCAGGTCTCTAACCGTCACGCAGCTACAACCTAAATTTAACTCATATGCGTCGTTTCATCTCGAATGTGACTACTCTTTGTTAGACAGTTTAAACGTCCCTGAGCTGTTGCCTGATGGGACTATTTTTCATCAGTTTTACGGCAAACTTGACAGGACTCGTTTATATGTACCTGGTACAGAAAGCTTAGACGACGATGCATCTACGCCCTAAGTTTTTTTATCAAAATGCTCGTGGCTTAAAGGGGCGAGGCCACGATTTTTGTATTTTGCGCAAATACCGCTTAGAACGGATCCCTGGCGTTAACGACCTGTAAAATACCCATTCCTTTTTCACCACACGCAATCGAAGTCGCAGAAAAAAATAAAGAAAAATGAGCAGAGTTCAACCCCTCAACTCGCAGCCAGAACAAGTGGTCACGTGATCTGGAGGAGATTATATGGCGCCAATGTTGATCATAGCCATGCGCTGGGGTTGGCAAGGCACAGGACGCGCGCTGAGTTCCAGACATTGTTAAGGTTCGGCTTTTGTCGTCATTGCAGCGATTGGACACAGGACACTACCCGAATGCTTCTCGAGCTAGTAATTATCACGAGCCCAAATCGAGTGTCCACTACATGCTCGGGTCCAATCTATGAGCCCCATTCAAATATCGTCACTGGGCGGTACTGCTACCGCCCAGCTACGTCTTCGGGTTTTGCGACAGGAGAAATTGAATGAAAACACTCGGTTTGTCCTCAAAATTACAGGGCAACAAAGGCGTTTCTTGGTCAGTGGCGTTGCGTGCGAGTATCCTTGAGTCCCACTAGTGCCAGTAAGGTCGTGTAAAGTGAAAAACATTCCAATTAAATATCGTTGCACTGCCCCTTTAAGAACAAAAGCAGCGGAACTGATGACGAGTATTCTTTCAACTGACAGAAACGTGGCTCTGTGACAGAATATCCAGTGTTGAATACTTTCCTCCAAACTATGTTGTTCACAGGAGAGATCGCGACAATGCAAACACGGATCAAAACTTTGGAGATGGGGTTTTGGTAGCTGTTGACTGTGCTGTTCAGTCGCTTCGAAGAGTGGATTCCGAAACCTATGCTTAGTGTGTTTGGGTGGAAATTCCTGCCAGCGATGGTTTCCACTATTTAATAGGAAGCTATTATTTCCCTCCACTCTTTGATGATTTGCGTTTGTTGACCATTTTGAGACCCTCTGTAATCTTGTTGATTTTTTCTAAATACAGAGTAGAAATATATGGAGATTTTAACCTTCCTGGTCTTGATTGGTCGACGGGAACGCTGTCACGTATGAATAGTGTTACTTATAAAAAAGCGGAATGGTTACTTTCTTTTTAAAATTTCTGTGGGCTTACTCAGTTAAACTTTTGCAAAAATACTGCTGATAACGTGCTTGATTTATGTTTATCAAATGCACCCATAGAGTATCTTGTTCCGGCTGTTATACCTTTGGTGCTTGTCGATGCATTTCATCCTCCGTTTGTAGTTCAGTTTTGTTTGTCATGTAGGCCCCGTGCAAATCATCAGTTGTCGTCGTTTTGTTATCGAAATGGAGACTATTGCGGCTTCTACGATAGTCTTGTTCATTATAATTGATCTGATGTTTTATCAAATCAAAATGCTGATTCAGCCACTACAAAATTGACGACGGTGGTGTCTACTGCAATGAGCGTTTTATTCCGAAACAGCAAGCACATTAGTCAAAGTATCCTAGCTGGTTCTCTAGAGAACTAAAACGCCTATTTCGCAATAAGTCTCACTGTAATCGAATGTATAAAAAAACAGGACTAACCGCCTGGTACGAAAAATTCTGTGTTTACCGTGGTCTGGTGAAAAACGTCTATAAAAAGGATAAGCTATTGCACTCGTCGAATGTTGAAAAGAGTTTGACTTGAGCACCTCGGACGTTCTGGCGCTATGCTAAAACCCACATGCGCGACAATGCACAAAACTTGTGCTTACGGGAATCAACTGGCTATTTGTCCTTGCCAATTGACATAACTAATCGTTTCTCTGATTACATTAGTCACTGCTATTCCAGTTTGAGAACTGCCGGTGCATCAGACAACATTAGCAACACAGACTTTTTATCTGATTTTACTCTCGATGTCTCAGAAGACCTTGAGGCGATAAAAAAATGAAAACCTAAGTTATCGACGGGATTTGACGGTATACCAAATTTTATTATTAAGGCTTGTTCTGATATATTTGCTCTCCTCGAACATATATTTAACCTATCTCTCATGAAGGGCACTTTCCCTACTTTGTGGAAGTCTTCTATAGTTGTGCCCATCTTCAAAGTTGGTGATCCGTCACAATAACAATAACTATCGTCCCGTTGCGTTATTGTGCGGTTTTGCGAAGGTTTTTGAAATGGTTATGCATAACCGGATCTCAAATTACCTCAGTCAAATGTTAGTCCTTCTCAGCATGGTTTCTTAAAGGGAAAGTTGATTGAAACAAATTTGTGCTCTTTTCTAGATTTCTCTGTGCCGATAGTCACAAACAGAGGCCAAATTGAGGCCATATATTTTGTCATGTCGAAGGCCTTTGACCGTGTAGATCATACTTTATTCCTCTGCAAACTTTCTTTTCATGGCATGTGCCCAAAGCTTTGTGAATGGTTCAGGAGCTACTTGAGATTACGCAGTAATACTGTTCGAGTCGGCAACTCTTTTTCGAAGTGTTTTACATCAACTTCTGGTGTACCCCAAGGTTCGAACCTGGGGACCACTGTTAGTATGATGCGTCAATCACTCAAACGTCCTTCTTTTTGCTGACGACATAAAACCTTTTTTTAAATGTTAAAGATCATACTGATTGTACTTTATTGAAAACTGATATTGGCACAATTTCTGAGTCGTGTAGGAAAAATGCTTTGTCGCTAAATCCTGAAAAAACTAAAGTGACTTCGTTATATCGAAACCGGGTCGTTTTCTTTTACCCTTATGTGCTTGAGGGAAATGTGATATATCGTGTATCTCTGGTAAGAGACCTAGGCGTCTATATTGATAATACTCTATCATTCACTGCGCACGTTTCTAAGATCGTTGAATTAGCGATAAGAAAATGTGGAATTATCACTCGTTTATCAAGTTCCTTCACTTCACCATTATCTATAGTGCGTCTGTTCCGTAGCCTTGTACGCTCAGGCCTTGAATTTGGTTCAATTAGTCGCAATTCACTACCTTTAACAAAATTTGAAATCATTGAGCGTGTGCAGAAGAAATTGATGCGAATTATTTATGGCAGATACATTGGTCGGAAACTTAGTTTTAGTTACGATTTGTTGCTGTCATTATTTAACCTTGAAAGGCTATCAACGAGGACGGCTGTTAGAGACATTCATTTGCTTCATAATGTAGTGCATGGTACTGTTGCATACTGAAAATTTACTGATGAATATAGACTTTCATGTGCCATTCAGAGCTAGTCGCCATTTTTTAACATTTTATCCTACTAGAATTTCTGAATCATCGCCATTGTGTCGGATGAAGTCTGCCTATAATCTTATATGCGATTAGGACGTTGATATAGTCACGAATTAAGGCGACGAGAAGACGAAGGTTGAACTGAAAATAAAGGTTTAATGGGCGAACTTGTGCCAACCAAAAATGAGTAACGAAAGAGCGTCGAGGCAGCAGAAGAGCAGGCGGCGATTCGGTGGCGAAACAGAGAGCGAGAACAAGACTGACTCGACAAGGTCGCGGGTAGCTGCTTATCTACCGTGCGTCACTATCTCTAAAGTTCGACAAAGAAGGCTCGAGTGTCGCGCGCTTGGGGCGAGGATGGACTGGCACTTTCGAGAACAACAAAGCAGGTGGAAAGTTACGTCTGGTGCGAGAATTAACGCGAATCTTCAAGATGTCGGTGACCGAGCGTTGCAGTCTCGGCCGTGCGGGCGGCATTATTCCCCCTTTTAAAGTGCATCGTCTCGGTGCAACGCGAAAGAAAAACTGAAATGGCTAAAACATTTACGGCGAAACGAAATCAACACGCAGTGTTCCAATCGTAGCGCGCGTAGAACGGCTGGAGTCGAACTACGTGGACGACTTCGGGTCGTGGCTGGCGGCGTCCTGGTGGTCGGGTTCCGTCGGGGAGCACCTCGTAGTTCAAGTCTCCAAGGTGGCGGATGACCTTGTAGGGTCCGAAGTAGCGTTTTAACAGTTCCTCGATGAGGCTGCGGTGGCGAATGGGCGTCCACACCCCTGTCTCCGGCTGGAACTCCACGTCGCGGCGACGAAGGTTGAACCGGCCAGCGTCCACACGTCGATGGTCCTTCTCGATGGTACTTCTTCTGCTCGTTGACTGACCAGCTGGGCGTCGTCGGTGCCGTCGTCCGTCGGGATGAGCGGCAGCATCTCGTCGAGCATCGTCGTCACCTTTCTGCCGTGCACCAGCTGAAAAGGTGTCATGCCGGTAGTTTCTTGAATCGCCGTGTTGTACGCAAACGTGACGTAGGGCAACACTTCATCCCACGTCTTGTGTTCCACGTCCACGTACATCGAAATCATGCCGGCGATGGTTTTGTTTAGACGCTCCGTCAGCCGGTTGGTCTCCGGGTGGTATGCCGTGGTCCGGCGGTGGTCGGTGTAGCTCAGGGCGGAGTATCTCTTGTGTCAGTTGCGCCATGAACGAGGATCCTCAGTCCGTAATCAGGACTTGGGGAGCGCCGTGTCGAAGGACGATACACTCCACGATGAACTTGGCTACTTCCACGGCGGTCCCCGACGGGAGTGCTTTTATCTCGGCGTACCTGGTGAGATAATCAGTTGCCACGATTATCCAACGGTTTCCCTGCGTCGACGGCGGGAAAGGTCCGAGAAGATCCATTCCAACCTGCTGGAATGGTGCAGTCGGAGGCGCGATCGGTTGCAGGAGACCTGCCAGCTCCTTCGGTGGTTTCTTGCGTCGATGGAATTCTTGGCACGAACGTACGTAGAGGTGGACAGTCTTCGTGAGCTTGGGCCAATAGTATTTTCTCGGATCCGTGCAAGAGTCCTTCTGTAGCCAAGGTGACCAGATGTTGGGTCGCCGTGGCAGGCTTGGAAGATCTCTTCTTGAAGACTAGCAGGAATCACCAGGAGCCACGTCGAGTTGTTGTCCCCGAAGTTCTCTTTATCGAGGATACCTCTCCGGACAGCGAATCTTGGCAGGTCACGTGAGAAGGCTCGGGGAATCGTACCCCCTCGTCCCTCCAAGTGGTCGATGTGTGCACGCAACTCAGGATCGTCCCGCTGGAGCGCTGCCATACCGTGAATGCGCACCGCGCAAAGAAAGTGATCGTCGTCGTCGCCGTCGTCTTTCGCACAGCCGGTAGCTGACTCGACAGGGGCTCTGGACAGACAGTCGGCGTCGCTGTGTTTTTGGCCTGACTTTTAGACCACGGTCACGTCGTACTCTTGCAGTTGTAGGCTCCACCGAGCGAGGCGTCCCTATGGGTCCTTCAGGCTCGCTAACCAACACAGTGCGTGGTGGTCGGTGACCACCCGAAATGGACTCCCGTACAAGTACGGCCGGAATTTCGGGATGGCCCAGACGACGGCCAGACATTCCTTCTCGGTCGTCGAGTAATTGCGTTCAGCGTTCGACAGCGTCCGGCTGCGTATCCGATCACGCGCTCCGCACCGTCTTGTCGTTGGACCAGTACCGCTTCAAGTCCTGTATTACTGGCTTCCGTGTGAACTTCAGTTTCGGCTGATGGGTCGAAGTGGCCGAGAATCGGTGGTGACTGGAGCCGTCGCTTTAGTTCGTCGAATGTCTGTTGTTGTTGTGCACCCCATTCGAAGTTCACGGCGTCTATCGTAAGGTGCGTGAGCGGCGCAGAAAGCTTGGCGAAATCCTGAACGAATCGCCGGTAGTATGCGCAAAGTCCAAGGAATCATTGGACAGCCTTTTGTCGCTGGGTGGTGGAAAGGACGCTACGGCGCAAGTTTTCTCAGGGTCAGGACTTACACCTTCGTTGCTCACAACGTGGCGTAGGCAAACCGGTGCTTCTTCGGCTTGAGGGTGAGTCCTGCGGTCCTGATTGCCTCAAAAACGGCCCGAAGGCGTCGCAAGTGCTCGTCGAAGTTGGCCGAGAATACCACGGCGTCGTCGAGGTAAACGAGACAACTCTGCCACTTGAGGCCTGCCAGGACGGTGTCCATGACACGTTGGAACGTTGCCGGCGCCGTGCACAGTCCGAAGGGCATCACCTTGAACTCATACAATCCGTCGGGCGTGACGAAGGCAGTCTTTTGTCGGTCCCGTTCGTCGACATCGATCTGCCAGTAGCCACTCTTAAGGTCCATCGACGAAAAGTATCGGGAGTGGCGCAGGCGGTCTTGCGTGTCGTCGATGCCGGGGAACGGATTCACGTCTTTCTTCGTGACCGCGTTGAGCCGCCGGTAGGGAACGCAGAATCGAAGCGTTTCGTTCTTTTTCTTCACCAGTACGACTGGAGAGGCCCACGGGCTGCTCGAAGGCTGAATGATGTCGTTGAGCATCTCTTTTACGTGTTCCTGAATGGCCTCTCGTTCCTTTGGGGAGACCCGGTACGGCGGCCGATGCACAGGGAGCGCGTCCTCGTTGGTAACGATGCGGTGTTTCGCAACTGTTGTCTGGCGCGCCCTCGACGCCGTCGCAAAGCAGTCGCCGAACTCGGCGAGGAGGTGTTCGAGCTGTCGTCGTTCTGTGGCACTGAGCTTGGGTTTAACGTCGAGCTGGGGCGGCGGTGTACTGTACGGCTGACATGGCGAGGGCTCGTCGAAGATCGCGGCGATTTCGGCGTCGGCCCGGAGTTCCTCGACGTGTCCTACAGCGGCACCTTTCATGAGGTGCTGTGCCTCTTTTCGAAAGTTTGTCGCGAGGACCGCAGTATGTCCACCCTGCAGCTCCGTTACGCCCCTTGCGACGCCTATTCCTCTTCCGAGAAGCAGTTGGACGTTGCCGTTCAGGAGGACGTTCCCGTGGGCAACTCATCGGTCACGACGGACACAAAAACCCTCGAGCGAGGCTGCAGGTTCACGTGGTTCGCAATGACTCGGACGGCGGCTGGCGTCGTTTTGGATCCCTCCGGAGGTAGCATGGGCTTTCGCAGCGTCAACCTCTTTGCTCCAAGGTCGATCACCGCACCGTACTCACAGGGGAAGTCCATGCCAAGGATGACGTCTCTCGAACAGTCTTTGAGGACGACGAATTTCACGGGACAGGTCTCTCCGTGGATGTCCACGCGCGCAGTACACCTTCCCACTGGTGTGATGAGATGTCCGCCGGCGGTTCGTATTTTCGGGCCATCTCACGGCGTCATCACCTTCCGAACGCGGCGAGAGAGCTTCCCACTTAAAACCGAATAGTCTGCTCCGGTGTCGATGAGTGCCTTCGAGTTAAAAATAGACGTTTTGCAGACGCTGTTCCGGAGTCCATTGGTTGTGCAGCACCACCCGCTCGTATTGCTGCAACCAATCTTCGACGTCTTCGTACATCTCGCCATGGAAATACGTCGGCGTACGAGGGGCAACGGGCAGGTAAACGACGGGGGGTGCTGCTGTTGTCTGCGCCGTCGAGGAAGCCATCGTCGTTGTCACTTGCCTTGTCCTCGCCGGGAGTGGTCCGAGTTCAGGAGCTTGCCCTTGAAGACGGCGGCTGGCGCGATGCTCCGAGTCTTGAACGAAACGTCGTCGGGAAATGGGGCTTGCTGAACGGGTTCTTGTAGGGGTACGCTGCACGGGTTTTATACCCCGCACCTCCACCAGAAATGTCACAAATTAAGGCGAAGAGAAGGCAAAGATTGAACTTAAAATAAAGGTTTAATGGGCGAACTTGTGCCAACCAAAAATAAGTAACGAAAGACCGCCGAGGCAGCAAAAAAGCACGCGGCGATTCGGCGGCGAAACAGAAAGCGCGAGCGAGACTGACTCGACAAGGTCGCTGGTAGCTGCTTATCTACAACGCGTCACTATCTCGAAAGTTCGACAAAGAAGGCTCGAGCTTCGCGCGCTTGGGGCGAGGATGACCTGGCACTTTCGAGAACAAGAAAGCAGGTGGAAAGCTACGTCTGGTGCGAGAATGAACGCCAAGCACCTAGAAGTCGGTGACCGAGCGTTTCTTTCTCGACACTGCGGGCGGCAATATAGAAAAACAAATTTTATACTTACCCTGTGTAGTGCCTTTCTGAAGAGGCATTTAAAGGGCCGTTGAAAAGAAAAAAAAAGTGTTTTTTAAACAAACTGGTGGGGACACGCCTGTCAAAAAAAAAATCATATTTTAAATTCTGCACGCAAAGTCCACTGAAGTCACGGAATAGCCATACACTCTTTCCGCCTCAACGTGATGGATAAGCCGACCCACCTCTCCTCCACGCGCCCAAAATGCCAAGAGACAAAACAAGAGGAAAGGAGGTGGCCACCAACTAAATCGCCCCTTGTGCCATCAGTGTTGCTCTAAAAAAAATGTCGTCAACAATTAATTTTTTGACAGGTGTGTCTCAACCAGTCTGTTTAAAAAATATTTTTTTCTTTTCAGTCGTTGCTTAAGGTAATGACATAAAATTAAATTTTAAGAAAGCATATTAGCCAGTTGTACAGGAGTTAAACTTTAATTATGTTTGTACTACGAGTGTTACTGGTTGAAAGAATTGCATAGAACTTTAGTGTGGAATATCTCTCTCGTCTGGTTTACGAGACAAAAGTGCGCCCCCCCCCCCCCCCCGGGCTGCCCCCATGCTGTACAATTTTGACCACTAGACACGTGACGGTACCAAATGCTGAGGCTTACACAAAACAGCCGATATTTGTTTTGCGAGGGCTTTGAAAACAAGATCACCTTTTTTTTCAATGCTGTCTACCCGAAAATTAGTGTCTAGCTCTGATGAAAACACGTAATACAGCACCGCGGCTGACGGCATCGAGAGGAGCCGTTGCAAAGGTGGCCGAGTTTTTCGTAAAAAGCACATTTTGTACTTGAAAGAAACGAAATCACTTCTCATCAGTACTGTTATTAAAAATCGCTGAGCAATTACCTGCGCGGTATTTTGTTAAAATAGAGACGTAAAACTACTAGGTCACGTGTCTAGTGGCCAAAAATGTGCAACATGCGGCGGCCGGGTGGGGGGCATCAATTTAAGCTGCAATTTTATCGCTTTAAGCCCCTCTACCTTGTTGAGCGCGCTATACCTCAGAGCTACAGTCATGCCGAGTTCCTAACACAGAATTTCTTTTATCAGGCAAACTCTACAAAAAAAAGAAAACAGACGAGGAACTCTCGCGGTGGGTTGGCAGATCAATTTCCTCGCTAAATTTAGCGAAGAAGTTATCGGCACGCGATGTCCATTTCTTGCCGAATTCGGGGGAGAAACTGAAGTCGCATGGCTGTCGTGATTTGACCTCAGGTCCTACGACATCTACCTCCCCGCCAAGTAAAGCGTAGCAAGCGATGTTTTTTCCTCTCAATCACCTCAATAAATTTACCCTGAAGAAATCTACGGTAACGCGGTTTCAATTTCTATGTGCTGCAAGTTTCCGCTTGGTGTATTTTGTGCTCCCAGGTCTTTGTCTGCATGATCGAGCCCGCGAACTCGATTCTTGAAGAACCCTTCACCTCAATGAATTCTGCACAAAAAGGAAGACGTTCCTCACCTGTGCCTCGAGCTCGCGGACCTCGGAACCAAGCCTATCAAGGCGCGACTTGAGCGCCAGTATCTCGACCATCTTGCTGGAAATTTCATTTGAGCGCTCTTCCAGCAGGTTTTCCAGACTCCTCATGTCCGTCACCTTGTCCTGCATCCAGAGCCGTGTATACAGAGCGTTTGGTCAATGGGTGACGCGGGCAGAGCCAGGGCGTGCACGAGACTCGGAAAGAGAGCTTGACATGCTCTCTTGACCAACCAGAACACGAAAAAAATCCTCTAGTGGTGGTAGCGAGAAACAGTTCTGATCGAAGGTATATTCTCGTATATGGTTTCAATAAGCGCGTAAGAGTGAAGTGCAGTAACTCTTTGTGACTGAAAATAGGGTGCACCTGATGTTTCAATCATGATCATGCGGAAAGATGTAAGAAACGAATCCGCCGCTCAACTCTGTTTTCCTCGGACAGAGTGTGACCGCTCGGTCGGCTGATTCCCGGCCCTCGGCGATTGGCGTAAGCATTATGTCGACCGTTCCGCTAGTTGCACTCTTCCACCATCATTTTGGATGAGCGTGATCGAAACATCACGTGTACTATATTTTCAGTCGCCGAAAGTTTTTCCGATGCACTTATCAGGTTTGTTTCTTGCGACCACCGCCAGGGTATAATGTCCGGTTTCTGGTTGGTCATATTCGACTTTCTGAAGACGCCCTGGATCACGCCCAGCCCGCTTTCGGCCAATGGCGTTTCCTCATTTGTCTCCTATACTTCCCAACGAATGGCCAAACCCTCTTCATATACGGCTCTGCCTGCATCTTCCGATGTCGATCTTTGTGGTTCTCTTCGCCACGCGAACCTCTGGCAGCTCCCGCATTTAGCAATGGCGCCCAGGCCAGGGCAGATTTAGGGGGGGGGGGGGGAATGCCTTTCAACTTAAAAGGCTACCCCGGCGTTTTATTCGTAGCGCCCGGTTTGCTTGAAAATTTGCTGAACACACCCACAAACATGGCCGATAAAATAACATAAATATTGGGCCAAAATATTTTTGTTTCCGGAAGTTATTTAATTTGCTATTTTGGTCCTCGCCGAATCTAGGGGCAATAATGAAAAAGTGACCTCGGGGGAGCGAAAGGGTTCGCCCTCTGGGCTAAAGACTGTCCCCAACTGATTAGTGTCATGGTGACAATTGAAGGCTTCGGAAGCTTCATCCAGCTCCCGCCCAGCAGCACAAATAAATGCTCCGCATAGCCCATTTTTAGACTGCCGGCTCGACCTGAAAGCCTGCCTTCCCCCGATGTCACGGCATTGAAAAGCACCGGTATATTTAACGTTGGTTTTTCGCAACATGTTCACTTTCCGATTTCACAATAGCTATTCCGTTTTCGCGATACTGAATAGCATGTCAGAAAGGGTAAAGGCCGGCGATTTAAAAAATATAGTTAGTTGGAGTGGTTAAAAAAATCACTTGTTTTCTATCTTGGCATTTCGGGCGCATGAATAAGAGTTGGGTCAGCTTGGTCATCACGTTGAGGAGGAAAGAGTGTATGTCCATTTCGTGACGTCATTGACTTTGCGTGCAAAATTTAAAATAATTTTAAAAACGATTTTCTACCTGGTTAGGACAGGAATGACCCAAAATAAATGTGTCGAATATTTCTTTTGCTAAATATTTATAATTGAAACGGCTCCTGAAAAGAAAAAAAAAATCAAACAGTCTGGTTGGGATACGCGTGTCAAAAAATCAAGTTTACTCGAAATATTGTTTTTTTCTCAGGGCAATATTTTCGGCGCGAGATTTATTTTAAATTCTGTGCGCTGACGTCACGAAATGGTTATACACTCTTTCCACTTGAACGAGATGGCGATACAGTCTCCTCCTCAACGCGATGGCCAAGCCGACCCAGCTCTCCCCCACGCGCCGAAATGTAGTTGTGAGTCAGCGCTGTGTGTGTCTACCGCCTTCTACTCTGTCCTTGTCCCGCGCTGTTTGTATTCCGAAATGGCAAAAAAAAAAAACAAGTGGAGAGGAGGTGACTATCGAGTAAACCGCGTCTCGCGTCAGCAATAATGCTCTAAAATATTTTTTCTCGCATAAAATTTATTTTTTGACATTCGCGTTCCAACCACACTGTTTAAGAAATTTTTAATTATTTTTTTCAGGGTCCCTTTAATACGAATTTTTCGATTTGCTGGTGAAACCAAAATTGTATCATTTAAAATGTTTCGCTGTATGGCGACAATAGTGTTTGCACTCAACTAGTGTGCGCTCAGAGGTCCAGCAAACTCGGAGCGCATACGAGTTGGGTATACCGGAAAAAACATGTTTTAGTGCGCAGCTCCTAGGCGCCCGTTTCCGGCTTGAGCGGCGTCGCCGTGGCCGTCGACGTCGCCGTCGGCGTAACCGTGGGGTGAATTCTGGGTAAATTTTCCCGAAGGAACCCGAGGTCCTCCCGAGGTCCTCCCGAAGGAACCCGAGGTCCTTCGGGAGGACCTCGGGTTCCTTCGGGAGGACCTCGGGTTCCTTCAGAAGGACCTCGCGTTCCTTCGGGAGGACCTCGGGAGGACCTCGGGATCCTTCGGGAGGACCTCGGGAGGACCTCGGTTTCCATCGTTAGGACCTCGGGAGGACCTCGGGTTCCTTCGGGAGGACCTCGGAAGGACCTCGGGGTTCCTTCGGAAGGACCTCGCGTTCCTTCGTGAGGACCTCGGGAGGACCTCTGGTTCCTTCGGGAGGACCTCGGGAGGACCTCGGGTTCCATCGGGAGGACCTCGGGAGGACCTCGGGTTCCTTCGGGAGGACCTCGGAAGGACCTCGGGTACCTTTGGTGACCTCGGGGAGGGGGGGGCCACATGACCCCCCCCCCCCGAGGTATCGGCATCGTCATCATCACTGATGACGTCATCAGTGACGTCACTGATGACGTCATTGGCATCGGCATCGTCACTGATGACGTCCTCGGCATCCGCATCGTAATCGTCATCATCACTGATGACGTCATCAGTGACGTCACTGATGACGTCAGCGGCATCCGCATCGTCATCGTCATTGATGACGTCATCAGTGACGTCACTGATGACGTCATCGGCATCGTAATCGTCACGTGACCCCCCCCCCCCCCCCCCGAGTTCACGTGACCCACCCCCCGAGTACCCTTCCCTCCTCCTCCTCAAGGGCTGCGCTCCAATTCGGCGTTAAAGGGAGTTGTAAACGGCTTTAATTTTTTTTTCCTCTAACATTTATTTTGACACTAGCCTGTTTTAACAAAAGTAAACAAAAAGGTTTTCTTATGCAACTAGTTGTGTGTAGTGCAAGCAAAGGAAATGCCAGACGAAGAGAGAAAGGACGAGCGCTAGGAATGCGGGACGGGAGAGGAGGAGAAGAAGGGAGAGCACTTAAACTAGGTTGGAAACGAGAAATCAATTTATGCCACTATCCATACCGCCTGGGAAGGCACAACCGATTTAAAGCCAGTTAAGGGCTTGATACACAACTTGTATTATGTTCGTGCTCTTTTCGTTTTTTATATATGGTAATTTTAACTTGTTTTTGTGCTTGTACTTGTTTTTTTTTCTTTTCTTGTCCTTTACTTTGTTTTTGTAAAAAAATAGAAGTTTAATAATGTTAAAATTACGATTGTCTTTTTGTTTTCTTCTTTTTTGATTCTCATTGCTGATGCAAACAATTGATCTGAGGCTCAAAGGGCTCAAGCCTTTGCCGGCCATCTTGCCGGACCAGCGTTGAGTATACTGCATCCATAGAGTTATTATAATGAACGCTAGAGGCTCATCTGGCGCTAGTGTCTACGCGACTTCCGTGACGCAAATTGAAGAAGACAGCAACCAGTCTACTTTTCCGGTGCTCCTGTGCATTCCTATATGAAAACGCGCGTGCATTTTGTCTTGTAGCGGCAGCTAGTATCTGCAGCGGCAGCTAGCGGCAGCGGTGAGAGTTCGAAATAAAGTCGCTTCAAACTGACGTCCTTTGTCCGTTGTGATCGTCTGTAGGTCACCAAAGCGACTAATCCACATTTTAATCAGTGTGCGATCGACGGTTGTTGCGATGATATCTTTCATTGGTGCCGCTTCGGGCCACCGCGTGAAGCGATCCACGCAGGTGTGAAGATACCGGTGTTCTTGGGATTGATGAAGTGGTCCCACGATATCAACGTGAATGTGGGCGAAGCGAGTGTCGGGTGTGCTAAAGTTCACAAGGGCGCCTTGGTGTGCCGCTGAACTTTCGAGCGTTGGCACTGGACGCAAGTTTTGGCCCAGGACCTCACGTCAGCGATGATGCGCGGCCGTATAAACCGCGAAACTATCACTTTCTTTGTTGCTCGTATCCCGGGATGGGGCAAGGATTGTAGGCAGTCAAAAACTGCTCGTCGCAAATCAGCTGGTATGAAGGGGCGGGGACGACCTGTCAAAACTTCGCATGCAACTTTGAATTCACAGTCGGGAATGCGTATGCCTTCAAAGACTAATGTCGTTGAAGTTGTCCGTAGGTGTTGTAATCCGTGGTCGCCTCGTTGTGCTTCCTCCAGCTGTTCGTAAGAAACTGCAGGTCGTTCCGTGGGGCAAAGGTTGACCCCAACTCTGGAGAGTGCTTCAGCTGCATCGTTATCCGTGCCCTTAACGAAGCGGATGTCGGTGGTGAATTCCGAGATATACGCCATCTGCCGTATCTCACGCGGAGTGTGTGCGGTGCTGTTGGAGGCTAGCGCGTAGGTCAACGGCTTATGGTCTGTCAAGACCAAGAAGCTTCGACCTTCCACGCAGTGGCGAAAGTGCTTGATGGCAAGGTATATTGCTAGCAGCTCATGTCCAAAGGTGCTGTATCGCCGTTCTGTCGAAGTCAGCTTCTTCGAAAAGAAGGAAAGTGGTTGACAGTTGTTGCCATCTTGTTGTTGTAGAACCGCTCCAACAATTCCATCCGAGGCGTCGACCATGATGGAGAGAGGTGCGTCGCTCTAGGGGTGGCTGAGAAGGGTGACGTTGGCAATGATATTTTTCACTCTTTCGAAAGCTTGATTAGCAGCTTGCGTCCAATTGAGTGGCGCTGCTTTTAATTTGGTGGCTGGCAGTAGGTCGTAGAAGGTCTCGCAGACTTGGGCACACGGTGGTATAAAGCGTCGGTAAAAATTGAGGAGTCTGAGAAGTTCGCGAAGTTTCTTCGCCGTTGAGGGCTGTGGAAAGCTTCAGATGGCTTCGACTTTCTCGGGTAATGGCTGAATTCCACGGCTATCAACGTGGTGGCCAAGATATTCAAGTTCGTTGACGCCGAATTCACAATTGGACGGATTGACGACAAGTTCGTATTCTTGGAAGCGCGAGAAGAGTTGTCGTCGATGTTCGGCGTGCTCTTCCGGAGTGTTGCCGAATACGAGGATATCGTCGATATACGCGAAGGTGAATGACGAACCTCGGAGGACTGTGTCGACGAATCGCTGAAAGGTTTGTGCAGCGTTGCGGAGTCCGAGGGGCATTCACAAAAGCTCGTACAATGCAAACGGTGTGATGACAGCCGTCCTGGGGATGTCTGTCGGTTCTATGGGGATCTGGTAGAATGCCTTCACGAGGTCCACCTTGCTGAAAACCTTGGCGCCCTGCAGGATGCCACCGAAGTCCTGAACATGAGGGATGGGGTAACGATCGGGCAGAGTACACTTGTTTAATGATCGGTAGTCCCCACAGGGGTGCCAGGCCCCGGTTTTCTTCGGAGCCATGTGAAGTGCCGAAGACCAGGGACTCGAAGATGGCCTGATAAAACCAAGTTCATGCATGTGTTAGAATTCGTTCTTGGCTATCTTGAGGCGGTCGGGAGCGAGTCGACGTGCTCTGGCGAAAACCGGTGCCCCTTTCGTCACGATGTGATGGGTGACGGTGTGTCGGATGGCTTGATCGGGAGCAGGTGGGCGAAGCACGGCAGAAAATTCGACGGCGATGGTTTGCCAGGGAGAACTCGTTTCTGTTCGTGGAAGAGCAAGTTTAAGAGGAGGGGACTTCGACACGATAACTCGGACACTCAATTGGGTCTCGGTGTCAACAAGTTGGTTTCTCCTCAGGTCCACGGTCAGTGCGACTCGGCGGAGAAAGTGTGCTCCAAAGATCGCCTGCCGAACATCCGCGATGTTAAAAATCCAGCGGAATGTCCGGCGAAGTCCGATGTCCAACGTCAGGGACCTTTCGCCGTACGCTTTGATCGGGGATCCGTTAACAGCCTGGAGCGAAGGGGACTCTTGGCGGCTCCGGCGGTCCTCCAGCGCAGGAGCTACCACGCTTACCTCAGCCCCAGTATCCACCAGGAAGCGGACCTTTGTGTTGCGATCCGTGACGTAGAAAAGCCGGCCTGAAGTTGGGCTTTCGACGCTGGCGGCCTTCAGCGGGTGCCCATGTCGTTTCCCGAGTACTTACACGGTGGGCGGCATGCTCTGGCTTGGGATCCGTATCTTTGGTGGTACCAGCATACTATTAGAAGGGTGGACCCAGCTCTTGAATCACTGCGGCGCCGGGCAGCGTTAGCTCGTTGATTGACATTCAAGGATCGGGAAGGTCGAGATTGCAGGTTACGAATCTCACGACTGAGCTCGCTTTCCCTGGTGTCTATGTGACCGTTGAAGCTGAGGAATCGAGCGAACTGGGATTCGATGTCGGTCACAGCAGTGCACGGCGTTGAGGAGGTCTCTTGACGCACAACAGAGATGGCAGGGAAGCCTACGTTCATGATTTGGTCGGCCATACAAGCAAGCCTGGAGATTGAGTCGGTGGCAGATGTGCTCAAAAACATCTGAACTTGGCTTGGTAGCCGTTGGAGAAAGAGTTCTTTAAATATGGATGTGTCCATCGTCGTGGCTTTGTCCCCAAGGAGGTGCTCCATCCGTCGCAATAATTCCGTAGGTTTGCGGTAGCCCAGCTCCGCGACAGTCAATAGCTGCTGAAGACGCCGTTGCTCAGACTCTGTGGTGCGACGAATCAGCGCTTTCCGTAGAGTCTCGTAGGGCCGATCTGCGGGCGGAGAACGCAAAATGTCGCGAACAACGGATGCGTTTGACTGCGGGAGGGTCGCGAGGACGTAGTCAAATTTGGTCAAAGATGAGCTGATCCTGCTCTTTCGGAAAATTGATTCCGCAGTCAGGAACCACAGCTCAAAATCGGACGACCAGAACTCCGGAACATGATGTTGAGAGTCGCCGCCCCCAGTGTCGTCGGGGCTCCGGAAGAGACACCATCGTCTCCGAGGTTCATGACGGGGGCGTAAAGCTGGACTCACCCGAAGAACCAGGGCTTCAGGGCAGCGTGACCGCGAGTGGTCGGGGGTAGCTCGGTCCGAGGTCACCAGTATGTAGGAGTGGAGGCTCGTTAGATCACACACTACATATTTATTTAATATATTTACACTGTCTGTTGACTAGCTCATCGAGGAGCCTGTCGCCGAATCCCAGAGTCCGTGCCGTTCGTGGTCCAGGCACCTCGTGTGCTTAGCTCGTACCTGTCCCGTGAACTTGGCGCCGTCCAAGCGCTGGATCCGTGCCGCTTGCTGCCGCTACTGTCTCTTCGCCGGAAAATAACACGGAACACTTTGGTTATTTGGGTCGTACCGAATAGCATGTACCTTGGTTAACACTGTAAAAGTGTAAATGGTTTAGTTAGCTCATTTTTCTTCTTCAGTGAAGGATATTTAACTTCGCTACATTTCAGTCCCAAACGTGTATTCCGCAGCAGGTGTGTAAAAACAAGCGATGATTCAAAGCAAAATTACAATCGAAAGGAATATAGAGTGTGTTCAAGGCTTGCCAGCATTCCTGTGACGCTTGTATATTGATAATATGCCAGTCCTGTCACTATATGAAAATGATCCCGTCGTGCATGACCGCAAAAAAACTTCAAAACGTCGAGAATAAAGTCTGTTGGCTATGAAAGGTGTCTCTTGGTATTATTTCCTCTACCGGGCAGCTTTTATTGCGCAGTTATTCTCAAAGATACCGAGCGCGCGGGTGATATATTTTGAACGTAGAACAAGCAGCTTCGCTCAGGGCAGAAAGAATAAAGCGCTACTTACTTATTTAAAATCGGAATAGATTACGTGACCTTCAATTTATTTTGATCGTATATGCACTGCGAGTTACTGATCCAGTGTTAGAGCGTAGTTCTTGCCGCCGCTCTTCATTTTCCAGATGTCTTTCGTTCGATGGCATGTATATCCCCCATACTGAAAATCGCCGACGTCCGCGTTCGCGCTAACAGTGACCGACAGTGCACATAAATACACGTACGAAGACGTTTTATCACAGTTTTAAATGCGATGAATTCGAAAAAAAAAACCGCCGTAACTGACCAATTCTTTCGTCGGCCTGACTGAGAAATGTTCCAAGCTACCTAGTACATACAAATTATTTGGGATATTTTCTCTTATGATCTAGCGTGGGAAGAAAATGCACCTACTTTTTCCCATAGAAATGCATTATGGGAAGTCAATTTTCGACTGGTTGCTGTCTGCTGCAATTTGCGTTAGCACACTAGCGCCACTTGAAGCTCTAGCGGACATTATAATAACTCTATGTCTGCATCACCTGTCATCTAAAGCTGGCCAATCCTACCAGGCCTTGGTCGCAGCATTGGACGAACGTTTCGGGGACGGGCCGCTCCGCTATCTCCATCATGCGCAGGTCCGCGACCGCCGGCAGTCAACGGTTGAAATTACCTCTCAACTCGCCGGTGACTTCGAACGTCTCGCGCGTCTCGCCTTCCCCGGCTTCCCAGAGTACACAATTCAAGCAGTCGCCACCATGTCATCCATCGATGCTATCTCCTCTGTCGACGTGCATGACGCTGTTCGCTTGGCACGCCCCCAGACTCTGCAGGCCGCACACTCTTGTGCCTTGGACGAAGAGGCTGCTCGACAGGCCTCTCGATCCACGTCACCCTTGATGCAACCAAAGAAACCAGCTATGAGAATGCAGGCGACTCCAGCTCTCGTGTGCTGAAATTTCTATGAGCCAGGTCACACGCGAGCACGATTTCCTAAGAACAAACCTTGTATTGCTAGCCGGAGACCAACAATGCCAACGTAAAGGACAATAACATCAACTCGTGCCTTGGCCTCATCCATGACATCTATCTATCGGCAAGGTATCGTCGACGGTGTGCCCGTGCGCGCACTCGTCGATACGGAGGCAACAGCATCTGTCATCCGCCCAGAAGTTCGCCTGAAGGCGAACCGACTTTCCTCACCAAACCACGAAAAATACGCTCTGCGAACCGCCACGGGGGAGATGGCACCTGTACTGGGCTGGCAGAACCGTGCCTTTTAGCGTGGGAAGCCTTCAAGTTATGCTGCCTGTTGTCGTCGCGGCTGTCGATGAGCAATGCATTCACGGCGTCGATTTTCTTAAGGCACACAAGTGTGTGCTCGACTTCAACGCTGGGCTTCCTCCTTTGGGAACTGATTCCTTTCCCTTGTGTGCTGCCACGTTAACGGTGCTCTGTGACGGCGGGATGCCAATACATCCCACGTGCCCGTGTCTCTGCTTCCACGTATTGTCTACCAACGTAGCAGCGCACCTGTTGCCACTCTACGAGAGGGCAGCTCTTGGACTGGAGAAGACAGACGCTGATCAGCTTCGACAGCTACTTGAACAATTTCCAAACCTCTTTAACACAGACAATGCACATTTGGGGCTGACGTCAGCAGCAACACACCAAATCGTGACAGGACATGCTTCTCCGGTACGGCAGACTCCTCGGCGCGTTCCTCTCGCTCTGAGGCAATCTGTCAACGACATGGTGAAGACGATGCTACAGCAGGGCGTGATTGAGCCGGCATGTCCCCCTTGGTCTTCAACCACTTACACTAGTAAAAAAAAAGGACGGGTCAAAACGATTCTGCATAAACCTCAGACGACTTAATCATGTCACTAAGCAGGACTACTTCCCTTTGCCTCAAACCGATGACATCTTGGACGCTCTTACAGGATGCACGTGGTTTGCTACGCTTAACCTCAGGAGTGAATATAGGCACGTCCCAGGTCCTTTCAAATACGTGACTCTCTTTCAAATTTTTCCTTGGAACACCCGTTAATTGGTGGGGCGTTCACAACTTCATAAATGGATGTTAACTTCCAGCGCTTAAAGGGGCGGTGCAACGATATTCAATTGGAATGTTTTTCACTTTACACGAGCTTACTGGCACTAGTGGGACTCAAGGACACTCGCACGCTACGCCACTGACCAAGAAACTCCTTTGTTGCGCTGTAATTTCGAGGACAAAACCGAGTGTTTTCATTCAATTTCTCCTTCGCAAACCCGATGACGTAGCTGGGCGGTAGCAGTACCACCCAGTGACGATATTTGAATGCGACTCATAGATTGGACCCGAGCATTGCGTGGGCACTCGATTTGGGCTCGTGATAATCTATAGCTCGAGAAGCATTCGGGTAGTGTCCTGTGTCCAATCGCTGCAATGACGACAACAGCCGAACCATAACAATGTCTGGAACGCAGCGCGTGTCCTGTGCCTTGCCAACCCCAGCGCAAGGCTATGATCAACATTGGCGGCATATAATCGGCTCCAGATAACGTGGCCGCTTGTTCTAGCTGCGAGTTGAGGGGGTGAACTCTGCTCGTTTTTCTTTATTTTTTTCTGCGACTTCAATTGCGTGTGGTGAAAAACGAACGGGTATTTCACAGGTCATTAACGTCAGGGATCCGTTCTGAGCGGTATTTGCGCAAAATACAAAAATCGTTGCATCGCCCCTTTAAGAAGATCGCGCATGGTTGTCACATGCACTTGTCGTTTCGGTTCTCTAGTGGTTCAGGCCAAGGACGTCACCAACAAACAAAACATGTGCTGAAAATTTTGAACTTCTTTCACCTATAATTTTGAAAATACATCAGATTTTTTATTTATTTTATGTTTAATGTGTTGCTGGAGTACCACTACCTAGATCGAGCGAACGAGATGCAAATTAAACAAAATGGCCAGAAACGCTTTGCAGGGTCCCTTTAAAGTCCAGACGAAGCCGATGCTACAAGCGCGAGCGTGTGGTCCTGAACAGTGTTTGCACTGCACGAGCGCGCGTACTTGACAAGGAAGCTGTAAGCCCCGAGCTCGCCCTTTTTTTAGCTTCAGCTACGCTCACACTTAAAGGGAAAAGATGTATTGTGTTGAGAACATCACATTTCAACAGAAAACTAAACTGTTTAAAAAGATACTGAACCAAAGAATTTAGTGTTCATAATAAGTGGCGCACGTTCGTTCCACGAGCCAGCAGCCGCCAGTGTGCGCGAGCACACGCAACGAAAATGACGTCGAAGACCTCCATTCGCTCTTAAAAGAACAATGAAATGCATGGGCATCGGTCCAAAGGAGAATAAGGACAGGCTTTTCATCTCTCCAAGCGAAAGCTACGTGCTTATTAGACCAAATAATCGCTTACCTTTTACACCAGACAGCACTGTGTAGATGAAAAGCTTGTCTTTTTTCTCCTTTGTCCCGATGCCCATACATATCACTGTCATCTTAACCGCGAATAGAGATCATTGACTTCATTTTTGTTGCGTGTGCTCGCGCACACCTGCGGCTGCTAACTCGGGAAAGAACTTGCGCCACTTATTATGGACACTAAATTCCTTGGTTCAGTATCCCACCCCTGTCAGACGGCGTTCTAAAGATCATTTTCATAATGAAACAGCGCGAATTTTCGCAAGGACAAAGGAAGGAACTGGACAGGACGAGCGCTGACTAACAACTGAAAGATTTATTCTCAGGAAACCACGAAGAAAACATACGACAACACGACTCTCTAATCACGACGGAAATGCGCATGCGCCTCACAAAATTGGGTGCTATCTGTTACACAGTGTTATATGCGTTATCCCCGATCTAAAAATTCGACCTCGCTCTCCAGCAAATTCAAGGAAGCCTGACTCACGCAGGCTGGCCCCTCCTTCTTTATTCTATGAGCTTCAACAATCTCTCGAGCTTTTTGGTAACTGTGTTTATAAAAAACAATGGTTTTGTCAAGTAACGGTGTACAGGCGCAGTCCCTGCAGTGTAACAACGCCAAGTGGGAGCTTGCTGTTCCTCTCAAAGAACTACGGTGTTCCCGCAGGCGAATGTTAGAATGAAAATTAGAGAGTCGTGTTGTCGTATGTTTTCTTCGTGGTTCCCTGAGAATAAACCTTTCAGTTGTTAGTCAGCGCTCGTCCTGTCCAGTTCCTTCCTTTGTCCTTGCAAAAATTCGCGCTGTTCCATTATGAATCCATACCAACTCGCCCAGTTATCCTGATCATTTTCACCAAGCTCCTTTAAAAAAATGGGCCAATCGGCTCGCGATGTGGAGTGCGCACGTGCTCTACGGCGTGGGCTGGTTCGCCGATTTTATAAAAGAGCTTAGTAAAAAGGACCTTTAAAATGCCATCTGACGGGGTATTACATGGTATGCATGTGACATCAGCACGCTATATGCTAGTGGTCACTAAATTTTTTTTTTTTTTGCTTAGGAAATTTAATTTTGTAATGCTGAAAACACGCTGCAGAAGGATCGCGTTCAGTGCAACAAATGCATTCAGAAACAAAAAAAAATATTCTTGCTTGCTGCAGCGTCGTGTGGAACAACGCGGACGTCTGGCACCACAAAGATGCGCTTTCTGGCAGGAGTGATTTTGCAAACGATGTATTTTTGTGGGATTCCGCCGTCTGGTCTGGGCCGAAGAGGCGGAGCAGAGAAACCTTTACACCACAGTATGTATTTACCCCCCCCCCCCCTTATTATTTTTTTTTTTTTTTTTTTTAGGATGCTCCTTTAGAGAATACTTTTTAATTCTGAGGGACTCCCTCCTTCGTTTGTTGGTGTCAATTCGACAATTATATATATATGTCATTTGTTTAAAGTAATTTTAAATTATCTTTTTTTTTATTTTTCACTCAAAATTCGTGAAGTTTTTCTCGGGGACAACTTTCTGAGGCAGTTGAGCAACAACAAAATCATGTTTGGGTGTTGTGAATGTCAACGTAAACGACAATCTTAAATCCAGAGGCGCGACATGCGCAGGGTTTTGGTTTCCTCCTTTTTTTTGCTCAGTGATGACTTCAAAGTATGTGACGCGCTTGTGGCTCGTGCAAGACGGGATGGAAAACGAGGAAAAAGGAGAGACGCGCGAGGGCCGTGAGGAACGTCGGTAGGGCAATGATTTGATCTGTACTGTTATTAGACGTTTTCTTTTTATATTTCTCTCCTTAATGGAGTCCTGTCAGTCATTTTTATGACCATCAAAATCCGCAGACCATCGGCGTTCTAAGTCATCGGGTCCCTGTTTCAATCGTAAGAAAAGAACGAACCTTTACTGGCGCAGTCGACAGGATTGCGTCAGCGGGCCCCGCCTGCTGGAACGACCCAACAGATTCAGTAGACAGCGACTCCATTCAACAAGAAGAGAGGTGGCAATTTCCTGGGCCTCAGCAGCGTTTTCAACGAATTAGACTTGGAACGCCGTGACTTCGCGTCGACGCGGTCTCGGAAGTGCTGCGGACTCACAACCCTGCGAAGCGTCTACACGCCTCCCTGGTGATGAGCTGGTTGGTATGACATGATTCCGACGGTTTCCAGCTGAACGTAGGGGGAAAAATAAGGAGTAGAGAAAAGGAGACACACACTGTTTTTCTATCAACCATTTACTAAAATTCTTCTTTTCCGTTTTTATCTACCTTCATGAATTATCTATTTACTAGAATTCTTTTTTTCCTTTTCATCTACTCTCATGAATTATACTATTGAGTTCCCAGGGGTAACTACTTCTCCTATGGTGTGATATTGTCACGAATGACAAGTGATGAGGCGATAATAACTGAGTAAACTGAACGTTTATTGGGGCGAACTTGTGCCCAAAAATAAAAGGGAAAAGAAAGATAACAAGAGAGCGTCGCGGGCGTCGAAGGCGGCGAAGCAGCAAGATCGAACGCTGAGGCGAAAAACTGACTGCGGCTCGCCACGCGGAGCCCCTTATGTACATGCGTGGGTTTCTGGAATAATCGGCGTTGAAAGTTCGACGCGTCGAACATTCGGACCTCGAACAAGCAACACGGTTCTCGAATTTACCAGAACATTTACGTCAGAGTCCACAAAAATACGTCCCCGCGGCCAGGAATCGAACCCTGGCTTTCCGCGTGGGAGGCAGGTGCGATAACCGTTAGGCCACGCGCGCGCTGCCTACTTGGCCAGCTGCGCGCGCGGCAATATTTGGTGGCTATACCACTGATCTCCACTAGAGGGGGCTGGATTGCGAATTGAGCAAACAGGTATGAAGCCACCGGAAGTGAGCGGCTTGTCCCGGAAGTGAGCGCTTGGCAGGCTTTGTAACCCTTCCGAGTACTAGTTCGAAAAGCGTCCAGGGCGCTGGATTTTCGCTTGTTCTCTCAAGAGAGCCTGCTTGTTGCACAGTAAGAGCGCATGCGGACCCGAGAAGTATCATGGGAAGCCCTTTAATTGAAACATTTCAAGATTCTAGTTGATCAAGTTGTGAATATGTCCCAAGTTCAAATGCCTCATTCTCGGGAATTAATCCAGAGCGGGAGTACTAAAACCCATTCAAAGAAACAAAAAAGCATGGTCCAAAATATCGACTGAATGCACTAGGAAGCCCAGCGCACGCCCGACTTCCGGGACAAGCATCGGACTTCCGGTGGCTTCACTTGCGCCAGGCTCGGAGAGCAGCTAAGCGCCATCCAGCCCCCTATAGTAGAGATCAGTAGGCTATACTTCGTTTCACCTTCTGTGCGAGCGAAGGCAAAGCTGGAAGCGCGAGCGCGAAAGTTCCGTGCGTTCAGGTTTTGCTCGAGCGCGCGAGCTGGGGGGAAACGCAAAAGGCGCTGGTCTCACGCTTCTAGCTTTGGCTTCGCTCCCAGATAATGTGAAACGAAGTATAGAGAGAGCATAAGTTCCGCATACGCCTTTTCTGATTTTTTTTAGATGCCCAACAATAAGAACAATAAGAAAGTGATAAATTGTCTAAAAATTCGAAAGGTCACGTGACATATTAACTTTAAAACAACAATAAAATGTAACATCTTTATTTTTACATCGTATATATACTTATAAGAAACCATAAGAATTACATAAAACAAATTATTTCCTTATAACATAAGTCACGTAACCTTTTGCGTGGATGGAGCCTTACCTCCTCCCGACTTGGCTACGTCCCCGCGCGTGGATGTAGCCTCGGCCATTTTTATGTGCCAATACCACTTACCCTCCCCCCCCCCCCCTTTTACGATGTGATCAGCGCAGGGTCACTGTCTTGGGAAAATGTCACCATAATTATTTTTCGAATCTCCGGCCGTTGTCAAAAGGGGTCTTGCCGCTTGTCTCGTCGAGGTTGATTCAGGGCAACAGGTCATTGTACATTCGGGTCACGACAAAATCCACTTTTATGGTTTCCAGTTTGGGCCATGCGATTTGTGCTTTAGAGTAAGGAGAGATACGTTTTTTGTAACAGTGAGAGCCCTGAACCATAGAGTTTGTATAAAATAGGGGAGAACGGCAGTTGAAACTTCTCTAACTTCGCCTCGCGCGCCGCGGGCTAGATTGAAATCGGATGGGATGGCTACGGGCTTCCTAGCGACTACCTCCAGCACATTATTGATTTTAAGGTATGGATGTCTATCGAAGCAACACTTGTGTGCAAATTTTGTCGTGAGATAAATTTGTATTGTCAATGGCAATGGCAGCAACGCCAAATTCAGCTGAGGAAATTTTAATTAACACAAGCGCGTTTTATTTTTTTATCTGGCATACGCTCGAATTCGGCTAATATTGATTTCATTATTTTTAAGAGGAAACAGTCCGAAATTAAACTCCGAATTTCGGATAATTGGGAATCGAACCAAATAAAGTCCCGATAAACTCGGAATTGTCGGAGAAAAATAAAATCCGAAAAACATCCTCCGAATTCGGCGAAAAATAAAATCCGAAACACAGAGCCCTAAGTATAATTCATGAGGGTAGATGAAAAAGAAAAAAAGGAATCCCAGTAAATAGTATAATTCATTAAGCTAGATGAAAAGGAAAAATAATAATTTCAGTAAATGGTTGTTAGTCCAGCAGTGTGTGTCTCTTTTTCTCCACTCCTACGTTCAGCTGGAAACCTTCGGAATCACGTCTACACGACTCGGACACCGTTATCGGGCCGGGGTGTTCCGATCGACAGACTGCGTGCGCGTGCCATAGGGACTTGTCAACCTTCCGAGGTAAGGTGATCATTTTGACAGGTGCCCGCCATGGAGCTACGTAGTGGGGAACGGCGTAGGCCGGTTACCTTGTTGGATCGGGATGGAGCTAATAGAGAGTTTTAGTAGACCGTTTTCGGTTTCTCGCTCCGCTCTATGGAAAGCGGACTCGCCATCGCGCATGCGCGACCCGCTCTGGGATTTGAGCGTGAAGCGTCAGCTCCGCTTTCCTCGACATTTTAGGAAGCGCGTTCCACTCTCAGTAAAGCTCCAGTAGATGGTGCTTTTCTGGAACGGAATTCGAAATGGGTGCTCGCCACTTGAAAGCATGATTGGGAGCGCCTGACGGTTATGAACCTCGCTGTACTAAGATGGCTGCGCAGACTTCGTTTGAAACGGCGTCGTCAAGAAAACGTTTCACGGTGGTCGAGAACCTCTGGCTGATTCGGGAAATTGCTGGCCGCAATCATTTCACGGCCCCTGAACGGTGGGAACAGGTGCTGCCTTGTCCAAGCCAGCGGGCTCAATTTTTCTCAGCGAGCGGTCGGAAACGGAGAGATATTTGTGTTATGTTGCTTTAGGCCGCAAGACAGTGCAAATGAGTGCTCCATTTATATCTTTACTTTTTGGTTTTCTCAACGAAATGAGTTTTTTCTTCTTCGTGTGCTTCGGTTTGTCATAGGGTACCTTGGTGTTTATTAGAGTTCCTGTATAGGCTCCATACGGGAGCCTGAGTTGCGCGATCACGTGAGGAGCCGGATCAAGTGTCGTACAGCAAAGTAGACGTTGCACGCGCCCCGGCGTACGTTCCCCTGCTTTTGAGCACACCGCGCGCCTCGAACGCGCGGCGCCGCAATTCGCCGAATTCAGTCACGTGAGGAGCGGGATCAACATGTCGTGCAGGAAAGCCGGCGCTCCGGGTGTGAACGCGCAACTCTGGCCTTATGGCGAGATGCGCGACCGAAAGCGTCGCTGTGGTCGGCCTCCCAAGATTGGCGGAACGCTGACTATGGCGTAAGAAAAAGATTTATCATCGACGGAACTTCAGAGGAATGAAAGAATAATTTTGACGGTGTTGGCAGTGTTTCTTTTAGAGCGCAATGATTTCAAGCTTCCACCATGCTATTTACAAACACCATCGAACTTGTTGTTTAACAGGTAATGTCGTTACAAGGGGGAACCATAGGAGGGCGCCACCAAAACATCTCGCCGCTAATACAGGAACTCTAGTGTTTATGGAACTCTAGTGTTTATTTATAACTCTAGTATTTTCGGGCGAATGCGTCTAAATAAAGTTGAGAGGAACAGTTTCTTTGGTGCGGCTTGCAAGCGCTATGCTCTTGGACAACTTTCAGTGGCATTTTCGACAGGAGCGCGCGTGCACAGGTATAATCGCCGTTCAAGCACGCGCTCCCGTGCATCTGACTGCATAGCCATAGAAGGTCCACAAAAACGCGAGAACTTTACAGACACCGTGCTGATAGGGTGCCTTCATGTGCACTGTACTTGGGGTGATGACATCTGGCCATTTGTTTTCGAACGTTTATTTTTATTTTTTGTTCTGAAGCGCGTGAAAGAGCGTGTCCCTGCATGCGCTCATGGCACTGGCTGTACAAAGGCGACATTTTGTTTCCTGCGATTTTGTTGTATTTGCACTGTGAGCCCGTGCTGTCGGCATCGTGTACTACAAACGATGACATCACCCTAGGGTGCCTCAATTACCTTCTGTTTAGGGTGATGCCATCGTTTGTAGTACCGATGCCGATAGCACGCGCTCAAAGGGAAAATACAAAGAAATCGCAGGAAACAAAATGTCGCCTTAGTACAGTCAGCACCACGAGCGCATGCAGGGACACGCTCTTTCTCGCGCTTCAGAACAAACAAAAAATAAAAATAAGCGTTCGAAACAAAATGGCCAGATGCATAGCCTCCTTTATACTGAAAATGCCTGCCCAATGGTTTCTTTGTCGTCGTCGCGCCTACTTCACATATTTGCTATTAGGGGCGCCAAAACCCCATACAGAAAAGCAGACGACGCTTGTGCGCTGTCTGCTACTACAGCTCATTGTTGCTAGTGTAAGTTACGTTATCACGTTAAGCTATGTGATAACGTAAGTTTTCTATGTTAGGTTACGCGGTAACGCGACCTTACGTGTTTAAATAGGTCACGTGATCACGTAATGTTGTTGTCACACGAGTAACTTCTTTCGGTTGTCGTTCGATTCTCAGAGCTCTAGAGTGCTTAGCCATAGCCGGCATAGCTCAATAGTACGACGCTGTCTGCGGCTCCCGACACGCAGACCGTGACACCACACGGTGTGCGTGTGGCGTCACGTAGTAGTAGGTGGATATTTGGCACGGGTGGTGAAGGAACATGTCAACTGCAGTGACTGCTTCCTACTGGTTATTAAGCAGGCTTTTACGGCTCACAGTGATTCAATCGTGAGGCCCCAGGACAGGACATAACTATACTATCCATCGGAGAAGCTACTGAGTGTGCTGTAAGCGCTGAAGAACCTCGTAGAGGTTTTACTGAAAAAACGAAATATGGTGAAAAAGCCTTTGTATGTAGCTGTTGAGAGGTGGGTAGATACAAGTATGCACCAGGGCGTTCTGAAATTCGGAAAGGCAGATAAGGATGTAAACAATTACAAAGATTTCCTGCAAATTCTGTCTACTAAGTATTTCAGGCCGATTTCCACAAACAACTCCGCATCCGTATCTGACAAGCAGGACCTCAAGAAGATCTTCTTCAACAAGCCACTATCTAGGAAATCGTTAAAGTTCTACAACTGCATCCGTGAAAAACAGTACAGACCAGAAGAAACCGGTCAATACATAAAAAATCTGTGAGCTTAAAAAAAGTTTTTAAAAAAAAAATTGAAAATGCATGCAAAGATCCCCAGTCACAGCGTTGCCGACGGGTGCGCAGGTTTTCGGTCAGCGAAGGCTCGTTCGCGGTCCTGAGAAAAATCCCTTTACTGCCGCATGTGGTCCTCGGGCCGTATGTTTTCCGGCTCTGCTCCAGAAGCAATAAAAACGCCAAGTGTCTGGTGTTGCAACGTCGTGAACGTCCGCCAGCCTCTCTGTCTCCTTTTTAATTTGGTTTCGTTATTACTGTTGTCGCTGTGACAAGCACCAGAGGTTTGGTAACATTTCAGCATAGAAACAAAACCAAGAAGTGAAAGCTAAAAGAAAGGTTCAGACTTCTTTTATATATCAAAACAATACTGACGGTGCCCTGCGCTAGCTATGGAGCACAGGTTACAAATGTATTCAATTCACAAATGGCGTCACAGTGGACAGTAGCGGCGGGCAGCGGAGAAGCGTCGTCTGCATTTTTGTATGGGGTTTTGGCGCCTCTAGTGGCAAATATGGGAAGCAGGCGCAACGACGACGAAGCATGGGGGAGCCAACCATTGGGCAGGCATTATCAGTAAAAAGGAGGCTATGCCAGATGTCATCACCCCAAGCAAAGCGCACATGAAGGCACCCTACATCACCCTAAACAAAAGAACATCAAGGCACTCTACGTGCTGATAGCAGAGTGATACTCGTTTACTTCGTTTGATTATGCTCTTCCTTTTCTTTTTTTTGTTACATAAAACTTAAATGAAATGGTTTACTTTTCACGCGTGGGGCGTACGCTTTACTTCTTGATTCGGCCTCTTCTAGGCTGAGGTCACGTTGAAAAACGTCGACGCGTATTTAGTAAGTGCAGCCATCTTGACATCTAAGCGATCACGCTAAGGACGTTGAGGGCAGTCCGCTCTGCAAATTGCGAAGCGAAGCGCACGCTCACTCCGCTAACTATACGCTCCAACTCAGAGCGGGCCACGCATGCGCGGTGGGGACGACGCTTCTTGCAGAGCGTAAAGTAGAGCATAGAGGGCTCATAAAAAGGGCCTACTAATACTCGCATATTACAAACGGGCCCGTCGTGACTTGTCCCGACACTGCCCATGTACATCTTGCTGTTTTTTCGTGCCGAAACAAAAGTAAAGACGTAAATCATTGGCGCATAAAAAGAGCAACTTTTTATCACACAGAGCAGCTCTGCTAGAAACAATGGAAAAGCGAAATTAACACAAACCATGCAGGCTCTCACCTGTGAGCACAACTCCAGTTTCGCGAGGGTCAACCACCTATGTTTGTTCGTGTCAGCGAGCAGGTGCCCGAACCTCTCGTTGATGTGACCCACGATCAGGTTCACAATACTGGAGAACACCGACGAGTTCCGTCCAAACGCTCATTCAAGTTCGAACAGACGGTTGGGATAGGCCGGTCGACAAAGAACCATGCGAAGGGTATCGCCAGTTTGGCAACACCCTGCATACGCCGATCTGTCGGGTGCTGAGAGTTGGGAGGCCCGCTTGCAGAGCAGCCAGGTCCTTCTGGAAGTGGGATTGCTTCCTAAAGGATTTCTCTTCTACGTTGGCAATGTCCGGTAGACCGTGTTCGCGGCGTCGGCGCTTGATGGCATGAGGGATACAAATCATAGATTCGATGTCTCGCCAGCTTAATCTCGTTAGTAGAAGTCCCCTTTCTTGAGAACAGCAGGGATTCTTCGTGCAGGTGCTTTGCTAGCCTTGTGCAACCCTGTACTCGTACTTCGCAAAAGGGTGTACTCGCAATGCGCAAACTTCTTCCTTTTCTTTCATTTTTCTACTTCGAATACGTAAATTCGTTTCATTTCTAATTCGAGGGCAGCAGAAGCTACAAGCGCGAGTGCCGGCCTTTCAGCGTCCTTGACCAGCACGCGCGCTCGTGCAGTGCAAGTACCTTTTAGAGCAACATGCTCATGCTTATACCTTCGGAACACTGTACTTTCGGCTTCATTTGGACACATGGTTGGACGATTATATTTATATTTTATAGCTTAATATTCTTCGGGGATCTGCCAACTGTTTTATGTTTATTATTATCGCCATCGTTTTTACTTCCTCTACAACAATGCTCCCTTTCACTCTCTTGGTGTTAACGTTTAGTTGTTCTGTCGTACTAGCACAATAAAGGTCCACTTGTGGGGCTACGCAAGCGAATTTTTTGAACGCTCTCAAAACCCTCTTATGCAGAAGAAAAACGGTGTACTAAAACGCGTTTCTGGACCTCCGCTCTCCAGTCGGGCGAAGCGGGCTACGTATGCGCAGTTTGGCACCCTCAGACCGGAGCGGTAAATGAAAACGGTATACTAAAACTCTCTATTGATAGCAGTGTCCACGAGCGAGGTGAACCGTCACCTCCAAGTAGACCAGCGGCGACCGTGGGGACGCACGAGGGAGGGGTCCGGGATGGCCGATCGAGTAGCTCACTGATTTATTTATTTATTTATTTATTGTACATACCCTCAAGCGCCGAGGCATTGTAAAGGGGAGGGGCAAAGCAAACAAAAATAAAACAAACTGACAAAAAAAAAACAATCGGCAAGAAATTCAAACATCAAAAATACACTGCGATTGGCTAAAGCAGTAAGCAATATCTGTAACGAGCAAAATTAACAAAATAAAATGACTCATGTTGGCTCATTAAACAGAAAAGTAAACAAAGATTGACGAAAGAGAAAATAATCTGGTATAGTTGCGATATCTGCTGGAAGGTGGTTCCAGTCATTTGATGTATGCGGGATAAATGAATAAAAAAAAGTTTTTGTTTGGCAACGTGTTAATCCAACTTTATTCAGATGGTCCAGACGCGAAGAGTAATAGTGAGGCAATGTAAAGAAATGGTCTCGCAGCGACTGATGATGATACACTTTATGAAACAGGCAAAGTCGAAAAAACTTTCTGCGCAATGACAAAGAGGGTAACAACAAACTGGACTTCATTGATGATATGCTAGCTGTTCGATTATAATTAGACAGAATGAAACGAACGGCGTTATTTTGAACTAGTTCGAGAGCGTTATGCAGAAAAGCGTGATTAGGATCCCAAATAGAGGCTGCGTATTCCAATTTTGACCGTACAAGAGTGTTATAAAGAAGAAGTTTTAAGTTAACTGGGGCCGTTCTGAAGTTTCGTCGTAGGTATCCTAACATGCGGTTAGCGTTGGCGATTATTATATCGATATGAGGCTTCCAGGTTAATGTCGACGATATAGTAACACCCAGATAACGGTATGAGTTTACAGATTCAAGTTGAATGTCGGTTAGTGTATATGCTGAAGGGCGTGCGCCTTGCCGGGAAAGAGAGTTTGAAAGAGAGATTGAGCTCGTAAGAGAAAAAGAACGGCTTGTGCGTCTAGAGCTTAAACTAGAGCGAGTTCGCGCGGAAAACAGACCAAGAACCAGTGGAGGTGGCGCAGAACTTAACTTGAGGATGGAGGTGCTTAGCTTTTCCAGGCTCATGAAGGATGTGTTCACACAAATGCCGTCGTCCGAGCTGTTCGTACCCAGCTGGTTCGACGGTGTCAAAAATGTCTTTGCGACATATGAGGTGCTTGAGCGCCTGAGGGGCTTGCTCGTGTGACCCTATTTTACAGAGCGCATGCGGGCGCTGGTGAATAGGCCGCCTGTCGGCGAAGCGAGTGATTACGGTGCGGTTAACGGGCGAGTTCTCTTGCAACTCAAACTGTCGCCGGCTGAGTACAGGAGGCTTTCTCTCAAAGCCACTAGAATGGAGAAAGAATCCTGGACTTAATTTGAAACACGGGTCGAGAGCTGTTTTGAGTATTATGCGCGAAGTCGCTCGATCGACTCTCTTGAGGACTTGCTAGCATTAATGATATCTGACTGCATTAAAGATTCCTTGCCCGTCGACATGCAGACCTATGTAAAGCTAAATAACGCCGGAAAATGGCTTAAACCAGTACAGCGGCAGCGCTGGCTGACCGTTTCGACGAAGGCGAGCGATGCAAGAAGCGAGATCACTCGTCTGGCTCTAAGAGCCGCGCATACCGCACAACAAAGGCCACTTCTCTCGAGGAGAAACACGAAACCCAAGGCAGGGCACTAAACCTGACGGTTCTCGGGTGAAGTGTTTCAGCTGCAAGGGAATGGGACACTTTTCTAGTGGCTGTCCAAGGAAGACGGCAGATGGAGGACAAAGAAATAACTCCGTGGTCTGTTAAATCTCAACAAATTTAACATTATCCCAGCAGAGTATGTCCCAGGACATAAATGTCAATCAGAATGGTACGCGCGCTGATTTGCGGAGAGTGGAGCTGAAATGCGGCCCGAGGATGGTGCGGGCGGTCATCGATTCTGGAGCGGAGATTAACGTAGTGCGTGATGGGGTGGCGCCTGAAATGAAGGGGTCGTCCGGAAGGGTGACACTGACTGGGGCGTTCGGGGACAACGTGAGCGCCGCTCTACGCCATATGCCGATGACTCTTCCCACAAGCTACGTTGAGTACGTTTCTCAAGAGGTGCCGCTCTTGTGCGCCGTCAATGAACAATTGGGTAACGGCATAAACATGCTCCTGACGCCTGACGACTACGACAACCCAGGCTCCGGATGCAGGATGCCCGACTTTGAGCTTGTGAATCTGGAACCCGAAGACGAGAAAGACGAGGAGGAAGCCCTTGAGGCGCCCGGTGGCTGCATACCTGAGGCACACGGCGAGACCAGGGAGTCAATGTCACAGAAATCCTGCCAGCTCATAAAGAGTAGCGCGGAGTAATCCGCGAAACAGAAGTTGAGCAAGGACTCCGAGTGCTGCGGCAGGCGTCTGTGCGGCTTCAAGATCAAGCCAAGGGGACCGTCGCCGACGGCCAAAGAGCACACCCCAACCGGCAGCTACTGCGAGAACGAGGGACCCCATGGTGACACGAAGAATTTCAGGAGGGACGGGGCGGACCGGACGCAGGGGTACCGGAAGGCATCGTCGTGTTCACGGCATGGCGGATCTCAAGCCTGGGATGCCGTCGTGAGCGAGCGACCGACCCAAGATGAAGACGCAACGCCGGATTAACGCTGTGCGATCTGGCGACGACACTTCCTGCAAAGAGCGTCAATGGAGGCGAGACGAGCGCCACTTCCAAGATAGGCTGCTGTCATCGAGGCTGAGAGGGGGAAAACTCCAGAACCCCCATTCCAAGGAGCCGCGAACCCACAACTCAAGTGCGAGCCTGGAACCTGGAGGAGGCAATGACAAGCCCAGGACGACCGAACAAGACTCGAGATGGAGGCACGGTTGATCGTCCATGTTTGGGCCCGGCATCGGGTCTGATGCGAAAATCCAGGCTGATCTTCGGGACTGCGACTTCGAGCCGACACTCAATTTCAACGAGAACTTGAACAGTTGGAGGGAGGCCAAAAGCAAACGGGGTATAGGCTAGTGTGCAAAAGTAGGAGTTTTGAGGGAAAAAGAAGCGACTGATTTGTCAGTGGTTTTTTGTCAAACAGTGGACAGTGGTCACGTGCTTTGGGAAAATAGCCTGGCCTATACTTCGTTTCACCTTATGTGCGAGCGAAGACAAAGCTGGAAGCGCGAGCGCGAAAGTTCCGTGCGTTCAGGCCTTGCTCGAGCGCGCGAGCTGGGGAGAAACGCAAAAAGCGCTGGTCTCGCGCTTCTAGCTTTGGCTTCGCTCGCAGATAATGTGAAACGAAGTATAGCGAGAGCATAAGTTCCGCATACGCCTTTTCTGATTTTTTTTAGATGCCCGTTTCTGTCCATACGATGCAAGTCTTAAAGCACCTCTGACACGCCAAAAAAGGATTTTTTTTTTTCATGCTAGGCGTTGGAATGGCATATCAGGACTTTCCAAAAAAATTATTTCACTTTAGAGTTGCGTAGTTTTTTTTTTATAAAAATATAAATACGAGGCCCAATTCAAAGTTCCCGCCAGTGCACTGTGGCATAACAGTGTACCGCAACGTGACGGGGCGTTCAGAAGGGAGGCATCGACCAACGTCACTAAAAGTGGGTTCGCCGGAAGTCACGTCAGTTTCACTTCTCGTGCTCTCCGCGACCGTACCTACGACTTTTTTTATTTATTTAAGAATACTGTCAGCCTTCACTTGAAGGCTATTAGCCCCGAGAGCGAACACAAGCGTCGCTGTGGTCGGCCGTCCACGATTGGCCGAACGCTGACTATGACGTAAGAAAGGGGATTTTCACCGACGGAAATAAGAGGAATGAAAGAACTTTAACTTTGACGGTGTTGGCAGTGTTCCTTTGAGAGCGCAATGATTTCAAGCCTCCACCATGCTATTTACAAACACCATCGAACTTGTTGTTTGCAAGGTAATGACGTCACAAGGGGGAACCATAGGAGGGCGCCACCAAAACATCTCGCCGCTAATAGGTTAGCGGCGTTTGGCAACTTCCGGTTCTTTAGGAAATTTTGTTTCACTGTTGACAGACGACGACAATGAGCTGCAAGCCTGTGCAAGCGTAATTCTGAATCCTCCAGACTGTAGTTTTCAGAACCATGCTTGGACAGGCGTGCAGATCACCGTCGTCGTTTGTCAACAGCTAAACAAAATTTCCTAAAGAACCGGAAGTTGCCAAACGACGCTCACCTATTACAGGAGAGGTAACAAGAATTTATATACAGTGATATAAAAAATTTGAACTCTATACATATGTACATAATGGAAGAAGACTGTTATACAATTTTTCATTGAAGACAACATGAACATATCGCTACTCTTTGTAAAAAGAAGAGAAAAAGAAAATAAAGGAAAAACGCCCCTTTCTATTTATTGCTGGATAAATGTATTTTCTAAAGAAGACTCGAATTGGGACATATTTGCAGAGTGAATGACATAATCTGGGAGTTGGTTCCTCTCTTCAATTGTTTGCACAAAGAATGAATATTTAAAAACGTCTATCATACTATTATACGGTTGGATTGTTTTATTGTGATTTAACCTGCGCGATCGCTTATGTGTCTCTTTTAAATATAGTTTAGGTTCAATGTTTAAGTGCTTGTTATACAACGCAAATAAAAACTTTAGCCGCGCTATTCTCCGTCTAGTTTCTAATGATTGAAGTCCACAATGGCTAAGCATTTCAGTCACAGAGTCTGTTCGTTTGTATTTATTAAGAATGAAACGTGCAGCCTGCCTTTGAATTTTTTCTAGTTTATTGATGTCTACTTTTTTGTTTGGACTCCATACAATGCTGGAGTACTCTAAAATAGGACGGATCATTGTCTTATAAGCGGTCATTTTGACATTACTAGTTGCATTTTTTAACTTTCGTTTAAGGAAGCACAAACTTCGATAGGCAGAGGAGTAGACATTATCTATAATGGTGCGCCATTGCAAATCGTGTGAGATCACCACACCAAGGTACTTAAAACTGTTTACAATCATCATCATCATCATTTATTATCCTTGAAGGCCCTTGCGGGCATTACACAAGGGAGTGGTACATTTGGTATTTGTTTTTTCTTAATCGAACACTTTCACAGGCAATTTTAACACAATAGAAGAGGGAACTAGTCGGATAAATCAGAAATGAAAGTGGTTACATAGGCGGCAAATTTATGTGTGTCAGTTATGGTAACAATGTCATTTGGTAGTATGTTCCAATCGTTTATTGCCAAAGGTAAAGTTGAACTACTGTATGAAGTAGTTGACGAAAAAATGGGCCGCAACTTGCAGGAGTGGTCAAAGCGGGGGAAAATCTGCCACGGGGGTTAAAGCAGTGATTCACTAAGAGGCTTGTTATGGTGAAAGATTCGGTGGAGGAGAGAGAGACGGGACACTCGGCGCCTCAATGAAAGCGTGTGAAGGTTAGCTGCTTCGCGCAATCCAGATATGCTCGTGAATGGTGAGTAATCAGAAAAAATAAAACGAAGAGCCCTGTTTTGGATGGATTCAAGTTTGTTAGATAGGTAACATTGCCGAGGGCACCACACAGAAGAAGCGAATTCAAGCTTAGACCGAACTAAAGTTGAATATGCTAGTTGTTTTATCTCTGGTGTTGCGGGTTTCAGGTTTCGGCGCAAAAAACCCAGGGTACGGTTTGCGTTAGCTACTATATTACTGATGTGAGACGTCCATGAAAGGTCAGATGTTAAATGAATACCGAGATATTTATATGAACCTGCAAACGGTGATGGGGGACGCGTCAAACTGGTAAGAAAAAGGTTGAAGAGCACGACGAGAAAACGAAAGGGATTTACATTTGTCGAAATTGAGAGTCATCTGCCATTTATTGCACCATTGAATAATTTGTGAAATTTCTGTTTGCAAGGTGTGGTGATCGTCGAGCGAGAGAATGGGCCTGTATATTACGCAGTCGTCTGCAAACAACCGAACTGATGACGAGATGTGCTCATGAATATCATTGATGTAGATTAAAAAGAGTAAGGGCCCGAGTACACTACCCTGAGGGACGCCTGAGGTTACCGGGCACGAGGGGGATTTAGAGTTATTAATGGTGGTGTACTGGGTGCGGTTAGTCAAGAATTCGGATATCCAATTTACGATAGGGGGATGGATCTTAAATACGTTATGTTTTATGTTAAGACGTTGATGAGGGACCCTATCAAACGCTTTAGAAAAGTCGAGAAAAATGGCGTCAGTCTGAATGTTGGTATTAAAACCTGCGTGAATGTCATGAAGAAACGCCGTTAGTTGGGTTTCGCAAGAGTACGCTTTCCGAAAACCATGTTGGTGATTAAAAAGGAGGTTGCTATCTTATAAATAATTGATTATATTGGAGTAAAGTACGTGTTCCATGAGCTTAGATGATACGCTAGTTAGGGAGATGGGCCGATAGTTTGTGATTAGGTGGCGGTCACCAGATTTTAACACAGGGGTTATGTTTCCAGTTTTCCAATCCCTCGGAATTTCTGAAAGTTTAATTGACTGGGAAAAAATATCACGAAGAAAAGCTGCGGAAGTGTGTTTTGTGTTTATTAGAACCTTCGAATTGATTTGGTCGTCCCATGAGCTGGAAGACAGCTTCAAGTTCTCAATTGCCTTCAGGACGCCGGCTTAGTCAAAGGTGATGGGCCCCATAGGAGTGTGCAATGACTGGCGTGGGACAGGAATATTATGCAGGTTTTCTTCTGTAAAGACAGAACTAAATAAGTTATTAATTGAAAGAGCACTTTGGTGATCGGAAAGATTATGCCCGCTGTTGTCAGTGAATTGCAAGGGAGACGACGTAGAAGGATTAATAATCTTCCAAAATTTCTTTGGCTTGTTAACCAAAATGTTGGAGAGGTCCCGAGTATAGAATTTAGTTTTCGCTTCATTTATACCTGTTTTGTATCCTAATGCACAATCGTGGTATTTGTTCCAGGCTTCCGGTGTGTCACAACACTCAGCCTGTCTATAAAGCCTTTTCTTTTTGTTGGAGTGTTTATGAATGGTTTTGTTATACCACGGATTGTTGTTATCAGAGATGACACGAGTGAGTGGTAAGAAAGACTCAATAAGTGTAATTAGTTTATCTTTGTACAGCGTCCAGTTAGCGTTGACAGATCTTTCCACAAAACCGTGAGAGAACGTGTCGTAGAAGTGTTCCAGTTGCGAGTTGATAGAGCTATAGTCGGCACTCGCGTAATTCCGAATGAATTTAGTATAGCGTGATTTGTGAGGAGTGGTAAGGGAGAGTGTTAATTCGATAGCAAGATGGTCACTAATGCCGGGTAAGTATGTAACATTACTGATAAGGTCTGGCTCTTGTGTTAGGCACAAGTCCAGCACATTGCTGCAGATTTTGGTAGTTCTGGTTGGTTGAGTGATAACGTTGGAAAAATTGAAGTCAAGGCAAAGATCAACGAAAGCATCGGAAAAAGCACTGCCGGAGGAGAGGGCAGTCCAATCAATGTCTGGGCAATTAAAGTCTCCAAGAAGAACAAGGGTGGCACTAGGATAAAGCGTTGTAAGCTGAAAGAGACACTTATGAAGCTCAGTAATGAAATCCCTACCACTATCTGGCGGCCTGTAACATACACCCATTATAATACTTGGCTTAGAGGTAAGGCATACCCAGACGGTTTCCAGGCTTGTTTCTAGCGAGATAAGTCTTGATGGGATACGTTTATTCACAGCTAAAAGAACACCTCCCCCTCTCGTTCCGACGCGGTCAGTTCGGTAAACATGAAAACCAAAATGTGGAGGAAACAGTTCTGAGTCAGCGATATCAGGGTTTAACCACGTTTCAGTAAGAAAAACAAAGTCCGCGTTGCATGTATCAATCAAAGAGTGCACATCTTCCCTTTTAGGTATGAAACTTCTAATGTTTGTGAACAGTACAGAATGCTCGACGGACACATCACGGACGCGTTTGACTCTGGTCGACAGAACCGGATGGGGGTGCGGCGGGAAAGGGAAGCGGCGTTGACGCCTGTTTTTTTTCTCGAACCAAACTCTGCACCGTGTCAAATATAAAGCACTTCTCATCCATCAACAGCTTGTCGTGACGAAGCCTAAAGGGCAAACCCTTTGATCGGGCAAATTCAAGCAGTTTGCGGCGCGCGAGTCGGACGGATACCGGGAAATCCTCACTGATAGCGAAAGGCGTGTTTTTTAGTTTGTATGCTGATGACAATATACTTTCTTTTTCTTTAAATGATGAGAACTTAACAATAATTGGGCGACACTTTCGCTCGTTGAAGGAGCGCAAACGATGCGCTCTTTCGATTCTGATTGGGTCAACACGCATGCAGAGTTTTGCGGAGCACAGTTCGACGACCAAACCTTCGGACTGATTCCAAGTTTCCTTATCTTTATCAGGGAGACCGAAGAATAACAGATTTGATCTACGGGACCTGCCCTCCGCATCATCACAGCGCGTTTTTAGATTAGATTGATCACGTAGAGCGGCCGAAAACTGAGGCTCTTCACTTGTGGCAGCGTCCCTGTCCTTCAACTTTATTGAAGCTACGTCGTTATTTAACTGAGCGTTCTGTCCTGTAACCGTTAGTAGAGAATCATCGGTTTGTTTTAGTCTTTCTCTGAGTTCGTTAGTTAGCAGAGTATTCTGTTCAGAAACCGCTAAGAGCGTTACATCGGTTTGTTTTAGCTTTGCCTTGAGTTCGAGCACTTCTTGTTGAAGTGAGGTTATTATACTCTCGAGTTTTAGGACATTGTTGTTGAGATCTTGCACAAATTCTACCTCAACCTTTGACATAGGGCCTGGATTTCTCTCTACGTCACCGCACAAAAGGGGTAACAACACTCTAAACGATTCAATGCAGGCTTCAAATGACAAAATGACAAAATTCAAATTACAAATTACAAAATTAAAATACTGAAATTAAAATTGCCTATATTAAAACAAAATTTCAAAACGCTTTTTTTGTTCGTGATATGGATATATGTCGACTTACGAAAATTTATTTGCATTTGCCAGTCCTCACACCATTGCCTTAAATTTTCCCGGTTCCTATTCAGAGCTAATTGATCATTAGTGTTTTTTATCACAGAGTAAAGAAGGCAGTCATCTGCAAAAAGTTTTAGTTTTACTGGTTCTTCAATGTGCGTAGCTATATCATTTATATATATCAAAAACAATAATGGCCCTAGGACTGAGCCCTGCGGGACTCCTGATGTTACAGATAGAGGTGCAGATATGTTTCCATTTATCTCTACTTTTTGACTCCGATTTGACAGGTATGCTTCTATTCCGTTAACGATTTTATTACACAACCCTATCTTTTTTAATTTGAATAATAATTTTTTGTTAGGTATGCGGTCGAATGTTTTTGAAAAGTCTATACAAATTAAATCGATCTGTTCCTTATTATTTACAGATAAAGAAAAATCATGAAACGTTTCCACTAGCTGCGTTACGGTTGACAAACCACTTCGAAATCCATGCTGATGAGAGTATAATGTCTTTCGCTCCCCTAAAAAAGTAAATATACATTTTGAAATGACGTGCTCCATCACTTTACAGCAAACGCTGGTCAATGAAATAGGCCGGTAGTTTTCTATCGTAAAGCGGCTTCCTCCTTTAAACACAGGGACGACACGTGCGGATAACCATTCTTGCGGGAGCGACTCCGTTTGTAATGATTTGTCGAAGATAATTTTTAAATAAAAAGAAAGCCACTCTGCATATCGCTTTAAGAATTCATTCGGTATTTTATCCGGGCCTGTTGATTTTTTTGCATCTAATGACAATAGCTTACCAAATATTCCGGACTGGCTTATCTCTATTTCTGGCATACTCGTTTCAATATCAGAATGAAGGACCTTATCGAGATTTGGTAACTCGTGGGCTGAAAAGACTGATTGGAAAAACACGTTAAACCGATCTGCCATTTCTGCATTGTCAGTAATAACCACATTGTTTTCAACAATCTGCTCAATTATTTCCTTCTTCCCTCTTAAGAAACGCCAAAATTTCTGAGGGGCAGTTTTTATAAAGTTGTGAAGAGTCACTGAAAAGAATCTTTCTTTGGATTGATTGAGTGACGTCTTTAATTTAATTTTAGAGCATTCATATGTTCTTTAAAACCTTTTCTGTGCCTTTTGATTTCACGTTTTAGGTGGATAACTTCACGCGCTATCCGGGGATTTGTGCGATATGTCCTTTTAGTTTTATTGGGAACAAAGGAATCAATGCAAAAGGAAGTAGTAGTTTTAAACAAATTCCACAGATCATCTACTGTACTTGTAATGCTTAGTTGGTCTAATGTTTCTAAGGATGTCTCTAAGTAATCTATAATACTTGTATCGTCTGCACGAGTAAAGTCTTTAACAATTATGGGCCTAGCAACCCTGCAAGGACCATGTCGTGGTAGTGGAATCGTAAACAAAATCATTTTATGGTCTGAAATCCCTTCTACAATTGAAATCTCGTAATCCGATATATTTTCTGTAATAAAGACAAGGTCTAATGTTGACTGAGACTGGTCGGTGATTCTATTGTATTCCTTGACTATTTGGGTAAGGTTGTGATTAAACCTTATGTCGATTATTTTTTCTCCGCTAAGGATATTAATGCCACCAGCCGCCAAAAGAGCCCAATTTACATGAGGCAAATTAAAATCTCCAGTCATGATTACCTTGGTGGTATTATTTACATATTTGCACAAAAACTCATTCAAGCCCTCCAAAAATTCTACTCGTGCGTTTGGCGTTCTTTAGATAAACCACTCCGAAAAGGAACGTTCGATTGTAATAAGAAATTCGGCACCAAACAGTTTCATCACAGTCGCATTCAAGCACCACACAATCAATGTCATTTCTCAAACAAATAGCTACACCTCCGCCTCTGGTAGTTCTATCACACCTAACTAATTTATAATTGGGGGGAACAATGCAATCGCTTTCTATATTGGAGTTTAGCCACGTTTCTGTAATCGCTACCACATGGGGACTGTGAGCAAGAAACAAAATTTCCAGAGCTTCAATTTTATTAACCACACTTCGGGCGTTTAGGCTAATAACTCTTAGTTCAGGGGGATCGTTTTCAGCCGCCCTTGCATCGCGTCAGTTGTACGCTGCCCCACTGAGTTGAACACGACGTCGCTGGTTTAGATCAAGATCCCACACAAATGTTTCACCATTAATCTTCAGCTTGTCATGCACAAGTGATACCTTATCGCCCCTTGGTTTGTTCGATGCCGCGCTTCCCCATAACAGTTTTCTTACTTGCACTGTTTCTTTCGCGTAGTCACTACTGATACTGAGCTTAGTTCCTTTTAGTTTTCTACAGTTTTTTTTAATATTTCCTCTTTCTCGTTGTAGTCGAAGAACTTTATGATTACTGGCCTATACGTTTCATCGCGCTTACGTCCAAGTCTGTGAATTCGTTCAATCGAAGTTACTGTGATGCCGAGAGTCTCTAGGAAGACATCTTTCGTTACGATTCGCTTCAGTTCCTCTGTGCTTTCGTTGTATTTTTAGGGTAAGCCAAATATCAGAAGATCATTTCGCCTTCCTCTATTTTCTAGGTCAATTAGCTTTTCACTTTCCTGTCTGACTGTCTGTTCTAAGTTTGCAACGACTTCCTTTAGACTATCAAATTTCACCATTTCGCTCTGAATATTTGACATTGCAGTTTCCAGTTTAGTAATTTTTCCGTTAATTTTATGCATTTCTTGCCTAAGATTTGCTTGACCGCTTTCAAGTTCTTGAAGATCCTTACTCATGAGGCCCTGATTTTCCAAAATCTTTTCTAACTTCTGTTCTATTGTTAATGGTCCTGGGTTCGATTCAACGTCCCCAGAAAGCAGCAACAACATTAACCGGCGCCAGCAATCACACAAAATGGCAAAACACTTTTCAGGGCACGGCACTATTACCACAAATTTGTAGCTATTTTTATAACTGTGCTGCTTGTATTGTAAACCAACCTGCAGAAGTAGTTGCGGAAATTTAGCCATGCTGGCCGTCGGGTGAGTGCCGAGCCCTCTGATGTTGGCCGGGTCTGGTCCTTGCTTTTGTAGTGGCGTGGTGGATGACGTTTCTCGCCCACGATGAAAATCCAGCCAATGGGGCGGTTGATGACTTTGTTG
>JABSTQ010000901.1:0-24660 GCA_013358835.2 Ixodes persulcatus
ATGCAGGCGTAGGCAGCGTAGTTCCTGACACCGATGTAGAGACAATGTAGAGACGTTCGTGCCCAGAACAAGAAGGAACTTTATTCTCCGAAAAACAACATACCAAGCCGTCCAGCGGCACACAGGGTTGGCTGTGGCAATTTCGCACACGAGGATTGCGCCCTCTACGCCTTGATTGGCTCTATTGGGTTGGTGTCGAATGCAATCGGACTTGCTGTGAGACGACCTACTGCGAGTAGACGTTTCAGTGGCGCCACCTCGCGGGCGCCCTCCTGCGACGCAGCATGGCAGGATGTGAGCAGACGACACGCTATGTCAAAGCACGAAGTGGCTATGTTAGTTCGCATCTATGCATCTAAGCAGTTCTTACGCGTTGTGAATGCGAAAGCATCCCTGGCTCGCTGCTGGCTCGCCGGTGACGGCTGCGCAGCTGGGTGAGGCAGCGACGGAAGTGCAAAGCTCGGCACGGCGTGCTGAAATCACGTGTCCTCTCATCATCATCATCGCCCTAGCTGCGGGTACCGGTTGACGACGTTAGACCTCAAAGCGTAACGTTAGGCCTAACGTCAGGCCAGCGCATACCCGCGCGCCCCCTTCCCCCCTCTCCCCTTTTCCTGCTGCGCCGCCAGCAGTTCGGCTGGCTCCTTAGCAACGACGACGCCGTTGCTATGGGGCCACATGACGCGTCGCAGCCAATCGGAATTTAGGTGCCGCTTCGTTTAGGTGAATTCAGGTGTTATTTATCGCTGCTACAGGCAACGATAACGTCGGCTTCACTCAGATACGCCTGATCGCTCCATGAGCCATTTAAAGCTTTCGCATTAAAAGCATTTATTTATACATGTAAGACGTTTTTCTGTGAGAGATCTTTCTAATGAATAAATGCGCATTCGAAGTTGTACTTTTATAATACAATTTTTTAAATGTCCAGAACTAATTCCTTTCTTTTATTTTCGGAATCTGTGGAGGCGGCTGTAGAAAAAAAAAGGTATTGCATTCACCAGAGTAACTGACGCGCTCTCTTCTTAGCTGTGTAAGCGCGCACAGTTATGTTGCAAAGCGCCACACTCTTGATACCGACGGTACTATCCAAGTGTCACTCGACAGTTGCTACAGAGAAAATGCTCGTCAGCAACTGACGCTTAGCTCCTCTCGAATCGAGTACATGGCAAAGTAGTTTGTCTGATCGCGACTTCTGCTCGAAAGAAAAGCAGCCATTTTCATAAATTCTTAAAGTGTCGGACTTAGCCCGGCAAATTCAGGCTAGTGATTAACTTTATCCTATTTCTACTGAAATTTTTTTACAAATTTAAGATCACTCGCCGAGAAGTGCATACGCGTTATGCGCATTTGGGTAGGCAAAAAAGTAAACATACAAATGGTAGTAATTCATAGCAGGTGTATTACTCATGTTTCGGAGGACGCTGAAGCGAAACCGACTTACTAGATTTAAGATTTCGATCGCGAGGGGATCTTGCACGCTTTGCGTCGACCATGTGAATAAGCAGGGATTTTTCTAAAACGACTCCGGAAGCCAGGTAGCGCTTCTTCCTGCCAGATTTTTTTGGGAAATGTTCAAGTACTGTAGTGCTTTTCAAAGGGGGGTCCGCGGACCCTTCGGGGTTAGCGAAGCCATTCCGAGGTTCCGCGAAGCCCTGTCTCATCAGTCATGCCCGGCCATAAAAGTTGTCATTTTTCAGATTGAGAGGAAACATTTACGTTTCGGGTGTGTTTTCTCGTGTGTATGCCAATCAGAAAATTCTCCTTCACACTAGCCCTTAGTTATATCCGTTTATTAAATCCTTTTCATTATTAACCTATACCGTTTCCTTCGCCTCATCACGAACGGAGTCCTCTATCATCTCCGCCGATCCGCATGGGGTCCGCGAAACATCAATGGTTCAGACCCACTGGCTTTACTGGTTTACAAAAGGCAGAAAGGAATCAACTTGGAACTAATAAGAGACCAGCACTCACAAAACATACTGGAACCAACAGGATACACGGAGTCGCTTTCACTGAAGTGTTTACTACAGACGCGAGAGGTTCTCAAACTTCGCTTTCCTATTTTCGATTTGATGAGACATACCTTTCTTCGTTTCCTTTTATCCGAATCCTAATATAAAATACACCCTATTCAACGGGATAGGTGTTGTGCTGGGATAAAGCGCTGGATATTATATTTTCATCATCCAGCTTTTTATACTGGAGTAGAGAATAGCACACCACCGTCCGAGCGCTTCCACACCTCAGCGCCAAAATTGTTCGTTGGCACGACTACGCGTGCCTGCCGCGTGCGGTTTCAAACTTTGGTAAAATGTCCTATTACAAATATCACTTCACGAAATAAACACAACGCATGAAACAGGATTTGCCGCGCGATACCCGAACAGCGCATGAAGCTAGCTGCCGAGCCGAGGTATCCATGATCTGCGCGGTCGGTCCCAGTCTGTCCTAACCGCGACGTCACAAACAATGCTGATGATAGCTAGAGAAGCTCCCCCTGCAGTTTTCGCACGTCGCCAATAGGTATCAAGAAAATTAGAGCAACGCTATGTGTGAGTAATGACAGAATACCATATGCAGTTGTTCCATCGTAATATGAAGTTCTCCCGTCTGTTCTGTTAACGATATTACACAATTCATTTAAGGTCTATAATAATTTTCGGGCTGTAGAAACCCGCCTTGGTCTTTCCGGTCCTGAAATCGTAAAACAGTGGTGACGCACTTAACTCGATTTATCTTCTTTCCTTATCGATTTACACTCTTTCCTTATTTTACAATTGTTTCGAAAATATCACGTTTAAGTTTTTGTGTTTTAATTTTCTAAATACAGGCATCCCTAATCAACATGGGTTTATGTTACGCAGATTTACGACTACACATCTCGCAGCTTTTATGCCTACTTCATCTCGTGTAGTTCGGAAAAGAGGTCTGATAGATGCTTTCTACTTTTACCTTAGACGGGATTTTAACATCATTATTCCCGATATTTGTATTTCAAGCCTTTCGCCTGCTGTTTATGTGACACGGTGTACAATTGAATTGAATGATATCTGTTAAAAAATACAAGTAGGCCTATTTTGGAAATGGAGGCTTTTTTTTGTATAATATATTATAAGCAGTGTCGCTCTTTGTGAATCTGTCCAAGGCCCCGTTCGTATCAGAATTGCTGCAAACGGAGTCCGGAAGTGTTATTTTAAATTTTAATCTTTGCGATATGCCGGTGACATAAAAACTTATCAATATATATCGAAAGTAGAGGATAGCACTATGCTGAAAGTGGACGCGTGTTATTCCTATAAATGTTTCAGTCGTCTCCCTTTTTATTTATTAATTTATGTGCAGTATAACATGCAATAGGAACCATGGATAAATTTAACATTTAGGTAAGAGGCCGTCGAAATTATTATTTTCGTTTGTCTTGATAGTGGGACCTAAATAATTTCGAAACACATTGCGTAGATGTTTTGTTTTGTTTTTACATCAGAAAATGTACAAAATTTATTTTTAATACGGAGTTCAATTAAATGGTGCTTAATGAAATGTACATACAGCTGTTTGATTGAGTTGTGTTCGACAAAAGGGAGTTCGATAAAACTTTATTTGATAAAATGCCGGTACACGTGTTATGTTTTATTTTATAGTGTACAGAAGTCTCACTGATTTCATACATGCTGCGGGAGATGAGGGTAAAAGACGACGGGGCGGAGGGCACGTGACTGGCGGTCGGCCAAAGGCACGAGTTGGCGCCAAACAGAACGTGCTGCGCGAGGCGAAGGCCCGGATGAACGGCGGAGCCGGTCTGGCTGCTCTGGCCGAGGTCGGTATCAGAGGTTGCGGAATGGGCATCCCCATTCCATTCCAATTCCATTCCGGGGAGTTAGAGTTTTCGATAATTCAATTCCTTTCAACGCCTAGGATTGGGGACACTGGGCCCATACCCGCTCCTGGAATGGCTGAATCGTTCCATTCCATATCTCTAACACCTAAACTTAAAAATTGGCGCTTGACAGCGACATTGTGTTGCCGGCATAAGCAGCATAAAGCTGACATTATCAAACGCACAGACAATTGCAAAAAAAAACGCTAAATGCCTAAAAAAAGCACTGAACGCTGGCGGCACAAAGTGTTTCTTTACATTGTACTGGAAACATCGAGAAATTCCCTTGATATGTCGATGTTTGTTGAAGACATCGGTCTCGCGACCACGTGGCTCGCCGAAACAAACAGCAAAACTTAAATCTAGTCATTTCCGTTTTGCAAACGTTTTTTGCATTTGACTTGTAGGACAAACGCGGCCAGCTGTTTGTTTGATAAGACCATAAAAATATCTAGTTCGTACGTGTGCGCAGAAATAAGCTCTCTTACTGTATCCTTCAAATACCTACACAGCAACACGGCTTGTACGGTGCTGGAAGCGACTCCATGCACAGCGCCAAGAACATGCATCCTCTGACAAAGTACAACCTCTGCGGCGCAGCACGACGGACCGCATAGAGCATGTCATGAAACCTGTTTTAAAAAGCATAAGTTCAGGCATGCTTTACGAATCTCGATATTTCTTATCATATTCAATTCAATTCTTTATGTATTTTGCAGGCGATCAACAGAACGACTGTTGTGCTCAAATATACGTTTGTTCATTGTGGTTCGTTCATTACACGGACGTTATCGGTTTATTACCTGTCATTTGTTGATCATCTTGCTCATTATTCGGACATGAGCCAATACAAAGCAATTACTCTCATGCAAGGTTACAATTAAATAACTATATGCAAAACTCACCGATACAAATTGCTTGAATCCTTTTCGTTCGACAACACGAAACGGCTCCATGTCAATGCATATCATTTTGAATAGGGCTTCATCAAGCGCAGCTTTTCGATGAGCCGGTACAGAGCTGCACCCAGCGATGAAGGCGGAAGTTATTTTTGGCTGGTTCGCCTGCCCTTTTCCACCCTTCGCGTACTCATTCCCGTGTTTCCTCTTCAGATGGCGAGTAAATGTCGATGATACGCCGACTGCACCGTGTATAGTGTCGTTGCACAACTTGCAGCGTGCTGCTTGTTTATTTTCTTCGCGACTAATGTCGAAACATGTCTATGATGCCATGACTCGATCTGTATTTTTCTTGTCTTCTGGTCCGAATTTTGATGTTCCTCTTCGCGGTGATCGAGCGGCAAGTTCAGGCAGCAGACGGTACCAACCGATTCATTCTTCTGCCTCGGTGTCTGGTTGTTCGCGTTGTGGCGACGGGTCGCGCAGTCGGCGTTGACAAAGCTAGCTTCACACAAAGATACAATTAACAGGGTATTACTGCACCGTTTGAAGTGGCATTCCCCGTCTCTCCTGAACACCACCGTCCAATTGACCTCTCACCGCCTCAGACAGCCGAGACGCACGGAAGCTAAAACCTGAGTAGCAGAGCGCCAAGCTCTCCTTCTCGCGCCTCGTCTGGCGCGGGACTATCTTTCTGCAGGTCTAGTCAGTTCGGTCACGCGACAAGAGCGGTGACGATAGTCTACTCCACCTTACGATGGACCGCAAAAGACAGCAGGAGAGCCATCGAAACCTATCCACTGCCTTCTGAGTGTCGCGTGACATTGGGGCGCAGCAACGCGCCGTGAGTGTAGTCCCGCTCACGGTGCTCGATTGCCTGGGTTGATTGTAGCGTCCGCTGCGGTCCATCGCAAGGTGAAACAAAGTATGCAGAGACTAAAGTTATACGAAATGAGCGGGAATCCGCTAGCTTTCTTGTAGCCCTAACCGACTGAAATGGAAAACATATGACACAGAAAACAAGAATCGGAAAAAGGATCAAGAAGTAAAAGGCGGAATTACACGGAAAAATGCATTATAAAAAAAAAAAACAAGCGTCGGAGCAAAGCGCAAGAGTAAAAGAGAGAATTGATTTCGTTTTGTTTTGATGCCGAAGCAAACCCACATTTCGCATTTCAGAGGAGTGCGCGCGAATGAACGTGGAAGGCAGCACGGTAGGCCACCTGCTAAACAACGCGTCTCGAACTATAAGAAAACAATAACAGATCATCTTTCGGCGGCGCGCGAGTCAACGAGTTATCAGAGCTCTGCGAGTTATGAGATGATGAAGAACCGTGCATGACGGTTTTAGGGGCGAAGCTCCTTAGGGGCTGGCCATGACCGTCCGCCGTCCGTTGTCCGCCGTAGGCCGTCGTCGGGTACTCGTGCTTCTGCTCGTGAGATCACGTGCTCACGAGCACGTGAGCACATACTCACGTGCTCGTGTAGGGCAAAAAAAAATTTGAAAAAAAAAGATGAAAAAAATTATGAAAAAAGAAAAAGAAGAAAAAAAGAAAAAGAAGAAAACCACACATTCTCCTACTGACATGAATGAAAAGGCCCAAAGAAAAAGAAGAAAAAAAAGAGTAGGGGGTTCTGAGATGCCATCCCATCTGTCTGCTTAAAAAAAGAGAAAGAAGAAAACCACACATTCTCCTACTGACATGAATGAAAAGGCTCGGCATGCTGCGGCTCGGCGTCTACGCAGACAAGCACCACCAGAGCTTCGCCCCAAGCAAGATCATTCACCACGTGGAGATGCGGTCAATTTTTTTCTTTGCCGCTCCCTTCGTTTCTTTTGCTTGGTGCTTGGTTTCTTGTTTCGGTCTGGTGTAACGTCAGTGAAGCCCGTCACCTGCGCGACTGTGAAAGGTGCCACCCCCCCCCCCCCCTCTCGGCTCTTTGATTTGGCGCTTGTTTATTGTATCGCATTTTTTGCGTATAAGTCTCTTAGGGCTCCGCGCGGGCCGGCAGTTTCCCGCTTTTTTTATTATTTCTGAGCAACTGACTCGCTGACTGACTCAGCTCAGCTAACCGTAACCCCCCCCCCCCCCCCTCAAAAAAAAAAAGAAAAAAGTATTGGGCTTATTTATTCCCATTCCATTCCGGGCAAAAGGCATCTAATTCCATTCCCATTCCATTTCCCTCAAGGTTGCCGCCATTCCATTCTTTTTGCATTCCGGGGTCGCGAAAATGCGGAATGATTCCGGAATCATTCCAACTCCGGAGTGGCAACTCCGCAACACTGTTCGGTATGGCCAGGGCTCGCCGTTTCCACCGGTCCGTCCCTAGCCAGACCGGCTCCGTCTTTCCTGCCCGGCCCCGCCTCGCGCAGCACGTTCTGTTTGTGCCAACTCGTTACTTGGGCCGACCGCCTGTCACGTGCCCTCCGCCCCGTCCTCTTCGACCTTGTTTCCCACAATCCTTAAAGATGTCGTCGAGATAAAGCAATGGCACTATACGAAATAAAATACTGTGTAACAGCTTCTGTCAATAACGTCATAGAGTTCATAGTCAAGGTATATAATATACTATTACAATTTATTCCACCTCAAAGAAAAAAAGATAAAATTTATTTTTGCTTGTTTCTGCTGACAGTTTTATTGAGCCTTTTTAATTAAAGTTGAGTGCACTAACAAAAAAAAACAAAGCAAATCGCGACATTCAAATTTTTCTTCTTTTTGATATTATTGTCAAAGGGTATTTATTGTCAAGCACAAAATGTTCTTCATAAGGTTAGTGCACCAAGTCAACACCTTCCACCACCAAAATTATTTTAATGACAGGTTTTAGATTTCACCCCCAAAAAAAATCTGAAACAACCGGTGATTGCTTCTAAGCGCTGACAGTGTCCCGCACTGTACAAAATGTAACGTTAAATTATTTTTTCTATGTCATTTCGTGGTGCATGTGCAATATAAAACGTTTCAATACAGTTGCAACTTTGGTTTTCCTTACACTTTTAACATTGTTACGTCTCGCCTCCTACAAATATGAGTTCCAATATTTTAGGTCCTAATTGGAACCTCATGCCCAGCCCTAAGCTGACAGCGTGGTGGTACCCACAAGCTCGTTCTTCAAGTCATACGTCTGTCTTCCCCCACGCGACCAGAATCCCGCTCCCCATAGCCCCGCCCTTTCTGGGCGGGGTCAGGAAATGAAAGGGAGGCGGCTGATTGGTCTGGCGAGCGCGTAGCTTCTACCACACTGTCAACTTGAGGGTGAACAAAGCATAGTTATGCAGCCATTAACCGGCCGCAGTTTCGCACAAATAGCCCAACTCACAAAGCGTACTTGGTGGTAAGGTGCTCCTCCCGTCCACACATCTATTATTCCGGCGTCAACTCTAACGTCACGTGGCGTCTCGCTAAAATAAAAAAAAAATAAAAAAATAGTTAAAAAATTACGTACGCGTTTTTATGCCTTTTACGTTATGTTTGACTATATACTTACTCATTAATGCAATGTGCGGCTGTGAGCACAATGTCGTCTTTGATTAAAGAGCCACCACAGAATGGTGTTCCAAATCTTCGGTATCGCAAGGCCACCTATGAAAAGTCATTGGCAGGTTAATATTTTTTCCGTTACAAAAGTATTACCCGTAAGCACCTGAAATCTCGCGTCATTTCAGCCAGAGCAGTTTGAGTAAGGGAACTTTCACGATGTACCCAGAAAATACTTTCTTCTGTGTGAGTTCATGCAATGAATCAAGTGCGGACGCAGCCGACACTGCCGGCCAATGGGAGCAATGAAACAGCGTCACATTGGCAACGTCCTGGTGTTTGACATGTTTCAGCACGTGCACTGTCATCGCTGAACCAATCGTGTACAGGGATGGCACTTGCGCTATTATGCGTGTTCGTGGTGGTATGTGCTCGTGCCTTCGACTGTGCTCGGACATGTAATGATTCAAAATATATAGCAACAGATTCTTCACGCGTATTGAAACAATATGCCGTGATGCTTGTACGATGGCAACGATGCTGGCAGTATCAGTAAATAATATTAGGAGATATGTTTCTACGTACCATGCGTAATATTGTTATTTCCGTCCTAATGGAAGGTTAGAGAGGAAAAGCCAAATAAAGCCTTCGAATTAAACAAAAATATTATCGCTCGTGTCGGTATAAAAGGTGGATTGTGCTATTTTTAGGATGATAAAAGAGTTTACTCACACTACAAGCGTTTGTCTACTGCACGCTTTTAAGTTTTGTTTTGAAGTGTGCTTCAAGCTGCCAGTAACATTTTCCTTGCGTTCAGACAGAATTACACCCAATTCACACGGCAGCGTAAAGGTACCTTTAGCTTAGGTCCCTCAGCTGAAGGTACCTGTAGTAAATGGCGTTCTTGATCACACTATAAATAAACGGAGCACGGTAAGTTGATGTCGATTCCATTCCTGCTAAACCACGAGAGGAGCGCACGATAAACAATTATTCTTCGAAATCGGTTTGACGAGCGGTTTTTGATTATTGTGTGTGTAATATCACATTTAAAACCTAACTATTATCTGTGTTTGCTTTTGCGGCACTTTCTTTTTTTTCCTCTAAGTCTAAGGGCGCGGCTAAATGAGTCTTGCTTTAGAACGTCTGACCCGTCTGGCCACACTGGCCCTAAATCATCTGAGTTTACGAGTTTTCATTGCGAGGTGGCCGACTTTTTTCTGTTTAGCAGTCCAATGTTTTCGCAAAGTTCTCACTGAAGTAGAGAAATAGTGCCCGGCAGAAACGAACCACGTCAGTCTCACGGTTATGCCAGTCACGCCATCGAAAGGGAGGGACGACGACGAGGATAAAAGGTCCTGGCCGGGAGAGTCGGACGACTCGTCTACAACCTCGAAGAAGAGCTTGGCAGTGGTCCATCGCGTTCGGGTGCGTAGTAGACATTGTTGTCCACGTTCCGCCACTGCCTGCTAGCTGGAGTATGCGTTTTTCGTTTATGTTTTATTCCATCACATTTGTGTTCACAATCATTTTATAATTTGCTACTTATATATATTCACTTTGTTAAAATGCATTAAATAAGATATAGTTATATATCTGCGATCTTTATTTTGAGTTCGTGGTTTCGAGGCTACTCCGTGTAGCTGTAAAAGGAGCTTGGCGAGCTCCGTTTAACACAGGACATCCCTGAGCGAAAGGGACCTTTATGCGCCGTGTGATTTCGATCTCCGGCTCCCTTTACTACAGGTACCTGTGCCAAAGGTACCTTTACGCTGCCGTGTGAATTGGGTATTAGAGTAGCCGGTAAGGCCGCCAAAGATTGGATTGCGAAGCACAAAGCGTGAACGCAATAAGTCTCGCCCCGCAGAGAAAGGAGGAAACTCTTTCTGGATTCCTCCTTTCCATTCGGGAAAGAGGGAGACCCTTTTCCTTTTGGCGGGGAGGAGCTCGGAGACCCGCTCCTGTGGGGAGAGGAGGAAAGAAGAAAGGAAGGAGGGATGAAAACTGGGAAAGGGTTTTGTGTCCGGCAGAAGGCAATTCTGTAGGGATTGACCGCTAGGCTTTCGGTGAGTACATGCAAACTTGTGGGAAAAAAGGTGTTTATTCGTTAACATAAGAAAACCGGAGACACGGAAAACAAGAACACACACAACACCGTTTGAGATACAGCTAAAAAGCTTTAATCTCAACACCCTCCATTATATTAACAATTCTCAGCCGACGCGGAAGTGGAAAAACAGCAAATGCTAGTATCATGAAAATGAGAACCATGCCATCGCCGATATCTAATCACTTAGAACCTATGAAGCCAACGACAGCGAAAATTTCACGGAACAAACTTTATGACCTACACATGCAAAAACGTGAGCTCTTATTTATCAAGAACAACCGAGGGAAAGCTAACACTATTCACTGGTGACGTAATCCTGATTGTTTCCTGCATTACACGTTTAGATGTATATGATTGTTCGCAAACTATCTCTGTCAATTTCCACTTGGGAACGCAATTGTTTCATTCATCTAGGTGAATGACTATATCAGAGTTGGGCAACTTTGATAGCACTGCCCTTTAGTGCTCTAAGAGCCTTTTATTAACACAAAGGCGACTCTGCCCAATATAAATGCCACTCGCCATAGGAATTTCTTGGACATCTTTCCTGCACGCTATGGCCCGGGTCTCTGTGCTTTTTTTCCTCACTCTTCATGAGCTCCCAAGAAGGGAGTCAACCGACTCAAGCGAAAGTCGTTTTTGAAAAACCAACTCCGAGATAGTCAAGCATATTGATGAGTGTAACAATATCGTTTCCGAGTGGAAATTGAAAGAGATAGTTTGCAAAGGAATTGAATCCATTTAAAAGTGTTATTAAAGAAACAATTAGGGTTACGTCAGCAGGCAGCTGTGTTAGCGTTCCCTCGTTTGTTCTTGATAAACAAGTGCGCACTTTGTTGCTGTTGTAGTTTTTAAATTTTTTTCTCAGTTTTTTGTTGGTGCTGCCTTCGTAGGTTGTAAGTGATTAGATATCGGCGATGGGTGGTCCCCCTTTTGCTGATACTACTAGCATTTGCAGTTTTTCCACTTCCGCGTCGGTTGAGGATTGTTTGCTATATTTATTTATTTATTTATTTATTTCTGAACGAAAACAAACAGATACATACGGGCCCGCAAAAGCACGAGGGTGCTTGTGGGCGGGTCCCGACAGCCAACAGAAGTCAAAATTATACAATATCAAAATGCAACTGCACATGCAACCGCACACATATTAAAACATAACAAAGTCTGCACTGAGACGCACGCACTGAACTAGTTAGAATGAGTAAGACACCAATATTTTAGGCATCTTTTAACAACACTGAATGACTGTAAACATAATAGATCGTCAGGTAATTTATTAAAAAAGTATGGGACATAAAATGATCTTACTCTTTTTCCGTAATTCGTAAAACTCCTAGGCTGGACAAACCGCTCTGTTTTCCTTAGTGTTCTTTGCTTTTTAATGGTACCTTGAATGTGTCATTATAATAATGTTTTAGACAAACTACATAGATGTACAGTCGTTCAATGGAAAGAATTAGAAGAGACCTCATTCTTAAATCAGTATCTACACCGCTCCACCTTGTTCTGTACGCAATATTTTTGGACACATTGTGTAGAATATTATCTAATTTTGTTTTCTTGTAATTTGAACATGCTCCATATATCGTTATACCATAACGGAGCACCGATTCACCTAACGCTTGGTACACCTTCATCCGTAAACTTACGTCAGATACCATACGCAGATGAAACAAGTATGCGGAAACCACGCGAAGACGCTTCGCAAGGTAGTCTATGTGAACGCCCCAGTTTAAAAATTCGTCGAAAAAAAGACCTAAATACTTTACAGATGACACATATTCTAAAGGTGTGCATTCACAGTCTCTGCAGTCAGACTCATGTAGCATTAAAGGCGTAGACAAATTTAATACTTTGTGAGGATTATGAAAATGCATTAGTTTCGTTTTGTCCGCGTTAACTAAAATTTGGTTAGCTCTGAACCAAGCCATCAACCCATGTATATCGCGTTGAAAATACGATAACGCTGTGGCTTCGTCATTACTTGCAAAAACCAGAACAGTGTCATCCGCGTACTGATATACCGTCGAAGAAAATGGTTGACTGCCAAGGTCATTTACATAAATATTAAAAAGAAGAGGACCGAGAATGGAACCTTGAGGGACGCCCGTACTAATTGGCAATAAATCGCTTTTAACGTCACAAATGCTTACCATTTGGCGACGGGCCGAGAGGTAGTCAGTTAAAAATTCAATAAAAGGGCCACTAAAGCCAATGCGTAGTAATTTCTTTATCAGTATTTTGTGGTTAATTGAATCAAATGCCTTTGTTAGATCCAGGAAGAGAGCTAACACAAAGTTGTTGTTATCTATGTTCTTGTGGATATGGTCAGAGAGATCTTCCAATAACGTAATTGTTCCTCTATTTTGTCTAAACCCATACTGGGATGGGTATAACATGGAGTATTTCTCACAGAATGAAGTCATTATATTGAAAACGAACTTTTCCAGTATCAATGAAATCACGGGCAGGATAGAAATTGGTCTGTAGTTTGATATGACTTTACGGCTACCTTTTTTATAGATGGGCCGCACGACCGCGATCTTCAGGCCGTTGGGGATCTGACCAGTAGAAAGGCACGAATTGATTATCATCAGAAGTACGTGCTTTAGGTGCTCAAAATGTGCCGATATATCTCTTAGGCGAATCCTATCAGCTCCTGGTGATTTGCCTGGAGCCATACTCTTGATAATCTTCACTAAGTCATCCTCTGTCATCTGTGTTAAATAAGCCGAGTTTCCGCACCCACTAACGGGGCTGGATGCAAAGAGTGGAACACCCCTCATTTGGGAGTGAAGATCTGACACGCTACGGACAAAAGTAGTATTAAATTTGTTACTTAGTGAATTCAAATCAGTATCACTAAACGCTTTCTTAATTGTTTCATCTATGCTTTCTTTTTTCTTGTGGCCTGTTAGTTCCTGCACAGTTTGCCACGTTTTCTTCTGATTTTTTTGGTTTTGCTGCAAACGAGTGCTATAGTGCCTTTTCTTTGCTAGCCTTATTTCAGCCGTTATTTTATTCCGTAAGGTTCTAAACTCCGCTTTCAGTGCGCTGTTTGCTGGGTTAGCTTTCACTCGATTCCATAGTATATTCTTTTCATGGCACAATTCCATTAGTTCTACAGTAATCCACGCATTTCTGCTTTTTCTTTGTTTTATCTTTATTTTTTCTTACTGTTGTTATATATATATTCAAATTGAGCCACCATTGTTTGATATGCAGTGATATGATCCATGGTGAGTAAACTACTCCAGTCAAATTGCTTAATAAAATTATCTATTTTTCTTCTGTCTAGAATCACGCTGTATTGATCAACCATGTCCTCTTGCGGTGCGCCACAAAATGCTATAAAGGATACGAAATAGTGGTCTGCAATTTTTTGCTTAATTACTCCAGAGGCAAATTTTCTTCATTTAGTCTCACAACTACATGATCAATCGCCGTACGTGTAAACCGATTACCAAGAAACTCTTCTCTTGTGAAATTTGCGGTCAAGTTTTCTAATCCAAAACCTGATAACAGGTTCAGATAATTTGCAACTCCATTGTTCGCAACTTTCATTACATCGATGTTAAAATCTCCCGCGAACACTAGCTGGCTATCATCGCCAAACGTGTTTAGTAATCCTGCTAACTCGTCAAAAAATAAGGTAATATTCGAACTTGGCGGCCTGAAAAAAGCGCCAATGACTAATGAAATGTCCTGTCTTGAGATAGCAGTGACCAGCACTTCAGCTTGAGTGAAAGATGTGGTTACTGGTTCACAGAACCAAGAGCTTTTAACAAACATAAGTATTCCGCCCCCTCTTCTATTTTCTCTGCACAGTGAAAACGACTGAAACCCATCTAGAGAGTACAAGGAGACGTTTTATATGGTAGTATTAATTTCTGTTAAAATTAAAATATCCAAACTGTCAACATGATCGGCCAGGGAAACTAATAAATGATTCCAGTGATTTTGTATACTTCTGATATTGATGTGTAACATATTTAGGGTTACCTCGGTGCTAGGAGATGCCACGATGGCTTCCTTCCAGTGGGATTCCCACTCTGAAAACGTTTCAAACGACACTGACATTTCAAGCGATTTTCAATAAATCTTCCTGACGGTTAATAAGAATGACTGCCCTATGTTCGCTCTGACGAACGAAAATTTTCCCGTTTTTGACCCATACAAACTTGTAATTTTTCTCTTTAGCACACTGCCTCGCACTCCAAAGCAGTTCCCTGACGGACTTCGTCAAGTTCTCATTAATGAATATTTTTTCTTGCCGGAGTGCCACTCGCTTCGTCAGCCACTGGTCCCTGGCAGAACGCTCGTTGAAACGTACAATAATAGGTGGAATTTTTCCTTCTCGAGCACTTAACCTATGTACAGCCTCAACATCCTCCGTCGCAGGTACAGGCAGTTGCAGCTTATTGGCGAGACACTGGATCATTTCAAGTAGATTCTCATTTTCCTTCTATTGGATGCCGTGTATTTCAACATTTTTTCGTCTTGAGTACTGTTCCATGTTATCTACAGTTGTTTTAAGTTCACGGATTTCCATTTCTTGCTTCGACATTGCGGATTCAATCTTACTCACTTTTTTTGTTTAGTTCCAAAGTGGTGTCCTCTTGAGTTTTTACTTTTTTAAGAATTTCATCGTACTGTGACCCCAACAATTCCATTGATTCTTCAATTCCTTCTATCGTTTTTTCCTGCTGCGTAAGTTTTGCAATCACAGCATCGTGCTTGGCTGATTGCACCGCGATCGACTTCTCCATCAAATCAAGACGACCAAGTACTTCCCTCAGCTTTGAGCTCATGTCCGAAATCAGTTTTGCAATGTCCGGTTCATTCAGATTGTTCTGTTTTTGAGTAGGCTCTTGAACAGTTGAAGATTGCCGAGCGTAGTGCAATTTGCATGTTGAGCATTGCCAAGCAAGCATTTGCTCCTGAGAAAGCCCCTTCAGAGCAGTCTTATAAATCCCCGCACATTTCCCAATGTGATACCATTGGTTACAGTCGGAGCATTTCAGTCCCTGACCATCCAAACCTAGAGATTTTAGACACACAATACACTCTCGATTCTCCGCGTCGTTAGGCATGTTGAAAAAGTGGGGCAGTCCAGCAGAGTATAAAATCACAGAAGCGCTTAAACCAAAACAGCACTTTACCTGCAAGAGCAGAACAAACTGGTTAGCACTCTTCGTACGCTCTGCTGGACTGCAACCCGCCGACTGAGAGTGATGCGCTGATATAGCATCCTGCTGCGGAAGTGACGCCCCTTGAGTTCCGGTCTGGAAGACCAAGCGTCCGAAGCAAACTTGCAAGCTCACTGCTTGCAGGCGCGTAGACGCCCCCCTCTGTCACGTGGGCACGTGGAAGGCCGCAGTACTTGTCGGGCAGGAAATCCTTAAGCCGATACCAGCGGTATTGTGGCTGCGATGACGCGTTGAAAACCGTCTCCTTATGCGGGGCACGAGTGCAATGCAGACTGAAGAAGCAGAAGCTGCAAGAGCAGAAAAAACTGGTTAGCACTCTTCGTACGCTCTGCTGGACTGCAACCCGCCGACTGAGAGTGATGCGCTGATATAGGATCCTGCTGCGGAAGTGACGCCCCTTGAGTTCCGGTCTGGAAGACCAAGCGTCCGAAGCAAACTTGCAAGCTCACTGCTTGCAGGCGCGTAGACGCCCCCCTCTGTCACGTGGGCACGTGGAAGGCCGCAGTACTTGTCGGGCAGGAAATCCTTAAGCCGATACCAGCGGTATTGTGGCTGCGATGACGCGTTGAAAACCGTCTCCTTATGCGGGGCACGAGTGCAATGCAGACTGAAGAAGCAGAAGCTGCAAGAGCAGAACAAACTGGTTAGCACTCTTCGTACGCTCTTCTGGATAATGGAGGGTGTTTAGATTAAAACTTTTTAGCTGTGTCTGCGACGGTGTTGCGTGTGTCCTTTTTGTTTTCCTTGTCTCTGGTTTTATTATGTTGCTAGATATTCCCCAGCTCGCCTGTTCCCTAAACCTTCTCTCAGTGATCACTAGTGAAATATTAGCCGTCTTTATTCGTACGTACGTGGCACTAAACTTATTTACTTATTTATGCAGGAATAGTTGAGACTTTTTCTTAATACAACGTGTCCCTAAAATCATTTGCAATGTTCTTTTTTTTAGCGAGTAAATTATTAACGCGCCACACAACGGTTAGTCTGCGCTCCAATGTGCGCTAGCGGTCCGGAATCGATGCCGAAGTGTGAAAAAATAGATACGTTATTCGAGTGTCACGCGTGAATTCCTAAAACTTTCAATGGGAAAATGAGACCCGTTCTCGCGGTAGTTTGTGCCGTTTAACCCCTTGAATTCGTGGACTTTGTTGGCAATCATTTTCCTACATTACGATTTCCGATAATCGCTTTGAATGAGAAAGCCGTTCGTTTCAAAACCTTGGCATATCTGGTTCGAACCATTAGTGCTGCATTCTGGTCGGAAAGTGAGCGTTTAACGATGTGTAGTTTAGTTTTTGCTATTAAAAGATACACTTTGAATGTTTCGTCTGGACACACTGTACTTCTCAAATGGCCGAGACGGACTCTCACCAAAGGCGCCAATTGACACGAACAAATATTTTCTTTCAGAAAGGGATTTCTCAGACACTTTTCAAAGGCAGTGAGGAATCATTCTTTTTGTACCAGTTGCACCAAGTACACCGCTCACGTTCCTAACCATGCAACCTTTAACAGTATTTTTTTTATTGCTTTGAAAGATTATTCTTTTTCCTCTTTGAATATGCCTGCCTTTTGAGACGTTAAAAAGTATAGAGCTGGATCACGCTGCAACGGTCGGTTACAGCCTGAATGCAGGGTGGGACTTTCGTGATATTCGGTACGTATTTATAATTCTTCAACGTTTTTACGCTTCTGAAAAAAAAAATCGATACTAATTTTTTAACAGTATGAGAACATATATTCATATAAGATCGTATATGTTTACTTACGCCAGTCTTATATGCGCCTTACGTAATTTATATAAGTTTTGATATTCTTCTTGTTCAAATCATAAATTATATTTTGTCATTTACAATAGGTATCAATATTATTAAATGCGGAGGATAAAAAAAAGCTTAGGGGATCGAGACGCTCTGCCTTTCTTAAGCTGTTTTTCTTTGTAAAAACATACATATGTTTTTTCGTTTTGTTCTTACCGGATATGAAAATAATCATACCAAAGCACAAGGGTGGTACTATTTGATGCAGAGGCGCGCGTGGCACTTCTAATGGCTATAGCTGCGCCTTATAAAAGACCATAGAAAATTAATTTATATGTAAATCCGACCTATATTTCACAAAATAAAACAACAACATCAGTTAGACGTTAAATATTGCAGAAGTGGCATATCGGTGTAGTAAGTGGTATAGGACAAAATGCCATCTTAGCGATGTACGAAGCTGCTTCGTTTAAGAAAACTAGATGCGACCGTGCCCCTTCATGTTAACAGTTCAAAATGAGCATAAAAACCTTGAAATGTATTCTATTTTAATCACTCACAGTTATAACACTAAAAATGTTGCAAGCCTTTACGCTGAACTGCATTTTTAATTCACAGAATAAAACCGCATGTGAATAGAAACATTTATTTCATAACTCATTGCCTTTCTTATATTGTGTTAAACAATTGACGTATGTAACTGGGTAAACATATAAAAAAACTGATAAACGATTCATATGTAATCATTAATTTTTCTCACAACGGTGGACTATATTGTCCTTATGAGTTGTGTGCAGGACCTAGTGTTTAGACTAATATCACACTTACCTGGTTCACGTACTAGACCACTAATAACCGAAACAACGACGATCTTTCTGCTTACCATCCAAGGAAACTCGCCCATATTTCGCTCGACGTCCTCCAACGATAAACTTTGCTTTCATCTCACAATGCGGCGAGTGCCACAACCAGGTTCATTCTCAACGGTACTTTCATCTAATATTTCAGAAAGGGCAAAACGGCCAGCTGAATAAATTAAATCAATTAATTTCTGTTAGCTCCATTGCTCTGGCCATGTTTTTTTTTTCTTGTATTATCTCTATTAAAATGTAGTATAATTTCAATATGCCTCATCTATTCTTGTCACCGTGATATCTGAGTAAAACAGGGTAATCTAAACCGTTGCTCAGGAATGAAGATTGTGATAATAAAAAAATGTTTTCAACAAAAAAAAGTTTTATTTCGTCGTACCACTTTTGGTACGACGCCGATATCTGGCCGGAGCAGACATCCTAGCCGCGAGCGCGTCGTCGACATCTGGCCAAGGCAGACATCGGCGCCTCGCGCGCGTCGCACTTTGGTGTGTGGCTTCTAGCGACGCGCTCCAACGCTGGGAGGCGCCGACGCGGTTGAGGCGCGTGAAAAACGCATGATGTGGTTGGGGCTTTAAGGCCAGACGCAGCCACCACGACGAGCTGATTTAACCAATGAGACAGCCTCAAACTCGCACAATCATGCTGTCCGTTGTTTTTCTGCACGTGTTCTATCATCGCTGGACCAATCCTAAACAGAAAAGGCCTAGACTTCTTTTGACGCAGCTTTATTGGTCCCTTTCACGCTTGACACGGGGTAATACGGTACCCAATAAAGAGGAGACTGATAGTGCATGTTAATATAATTTCATAATTTATTTATTCTCGCCAATTAATGAGCAGGGGGTGGCAAATGTATAGGACGGCTCGACGGACTTCCCTACCTTAAATACACGAAAGGAATACTTAATGCAGATAGTGACAACAAATAAACCTATACGGTGCCATTTATTTCTTCCGAAAACAAAAAAACAAAAACAAAGCTACAGAAATTTAAAACGAAACACAAGGCGTGATTAGCCTAGTACTTCCTCCATGCGATCCAGTAGTAATGTTTGTTAAACGTCTTTTTTTTCCCATTGTTTCTACTCAAGACAATGTCGGGATAGCTCATTTAATCAGCACAACCGGTAAAGCCGGAAAACGGTTAGAAGGCCCGGATGTATTCCCTGCATTTCTCAACCGGCCAGTGACTGTAGAGCGTGTAAACTATCTTTTTTAAGACATTTTAGACGGCCCGCAAAAAAAACAAAAAAAAAAACGGTTTCTAAGCTTATCGTGTTGCAATATACACGGAGGTGCAAACGGGTGGTGCAAGTTTACAGTCAAAAAATGACCGCATCTCCACGTAGCGAATGATGTTGATTGGGGCGAAGCTCTGGTGGTGCTTGTCTGCGTAGACGCTGAGCCGCAGCATGCCGAGCCTTTCGTTCGTTTTCATCCATGTCAGAAAGAGAATGTGTGGTATGGAATGTGGTTATATACGCATTTGAGCATTTGACCGCAGCGTCCTCTCCTCTTTAAACGTTGAGCCAATGCATGCAAAGTTTAACGCGATTATATACGCATTTGACCGCAGCGTCCTCATCTGTATAGACGTCGAGCGGCTACATGCAACGTTTCATTCGTGACATCCCCAGCTCTTGAGTTACTACCACATCTCAGAGCTCCCTACTCGTCCCGCAGTCGTGGCCGAGTGGTTAAGACGATGGACTAGACATCCATTGGGGTCTCCCCGCACAGGTTCGAATCCTGTCGACTGCGCAAACATTTTTTTTTTGCCCTACACGAGCACGTGAGCACGTGAGCTCACGAGCATGATCACGAGCACGAGCACCAGCCAGATCGATGTGAGCACGGACGCTAGACGGACAAGGCTAGACCCTAAGGAGCTCCGCCCCTAAAAAAATCATGGAACGATCTTGCCTCGTTTAAGAAAGAAGAAAAAAGCAAAGACCTATTCTTGGCAATCTATACTTCGCAACTTCGCAGACGATGCACGCGTGGAGAGAAGTGCTAACGGCAGATGGCGTGCACCGCGTCGAGGTACCGTAGAGAGTCACGCATTACAGAGATTTCACAACTGCACGACCGGAGTCACATGGTTTAGGGGCCGCATTTGCAATACAAGCTGCGAGGAGGTGCCGAAAGCGTCGATCGTCTACAAACGTCTCCGCCTTTCCGCTCGCTTGTCTCCTCGTCACGCGGAACCGCAGCGCGTGAGTTCTTGCGACCTGTCTCCGCGGGAGCCGTCCGCCATTAAATTCCAAACGTTCCCCATGGTTAGAAATGGACAACCTCTACAATCGAGGCCCTCTAAAGAAGTGCCGGCCGATTCGGTTTCTTTTTGCTGGATCGTCTGCAATCGTAACCCCGAATCGGCCTGTGTTCTCTTGACGCGGCGTAAGCCTTCTGTCGGCAGCACTTTTCCCTACGCTTGCATTTTCCGCGAAGTGAGGGCGTATATTGCCCAAAACAGAACTCTAAGAAAAAATGGAGGAAAAAGGTAGCAACGGCGTATTTCCCTCCCTTCTACTGACACGCCCCCAAGCGGACACGAGAAGAAGGGAGGAACGAGACGCTTTTCTTCTTCTCCAGGCAGACGGGAGAAATCTTCCGCCCTCCCGACTCATCTTCTTTCGGTTTCGTTTTTCGAGCACGTCGCGCACGTTGTTTAGTTGATTGAGCTTCAGCGGCAGCGAACGCCGCCTGTAATTCCGTCTTCTATTTCAAGCGTGCAGAACATTTCGGTTGCATTGACGTTTTTATCACTAATTTTATCAAACGAGCAAACGAAGCCGCTAAAAACAGCAAAGTTCCAGAGCAGTGCCAGCAGCGCTACGTACACTGGGCTATGTTGGCCATCTATGTATTGCGGAACCAAGGCGGAACCATACGGACCACGCGGAACGATCTGCCCACAGTAGATGTGTCGACGTTGACGATATCACGGAAACTGCGTCCAAGACAGGCAGGTTTTGTTGCTGGGTGCCTGGGTGTCTTCTGTGCTGAGTTCGGTTGTGTTTCCCGATGCCGAGTGCCAACCGGCAGTCAACGTGGTTCTGGATTTCTGTGTGTCAGCAACATAGCAGCAACATCGCGATGGCAGTGTTGTGCGTTGTGAACAGAATACTGGAATTATCGCCTATGTGACCGTGTGTTCGCGTATCAGTGGTGTAACAACAAGATGTGCTGTCGGGCATCGATGCCGCTGGTCGGGCCGTGATCGGAGGGGGCAGTGTGTCGCAGGTTGACATTCCGCTTTACATTAAAGAGTTTAAGACCACTTGAGGGACTAGGCGCAATCGATCGAGGTGAGGATAGTCATGTTGGAACGCTGGTCTGAACCGTAGCTCCTATCGTACAGTGGCCAATGTGACTATCGGTTGTCTCCTCCCCGAGAGCGATTGACGGAAAGTACGTGTTTGGAATCTTAGCATTAAAAAAAAAATAGTAGGTAAAATCGAAAAAAAAGAAGGTATGGACTTTATTTTGCTGTTTACTTCTTCAGACTGACTTAAACACTGTTTTGGACTGGTGCAACGCATGGTGTATGTCTCTTAACATTAACAAATGCAAAGCGATGCGTGTATCTCGACGTAGCTTATCACCACTTTCATACACCCTTGGTGCCTCCCCCTTGGAAATCGTAACTTCCTACAAATATCTTGGAGTTCATATTACAGATAACATGTCATGGAACGTTCACATTGATCATATCACTGCTAACGCTAACTCCATGCTCGGCTTCTTAAAACGGAATTTTACTTTAGCACCAGTGTCACTAAAATTACTTTTATTCAAAACCCTGGTACGCTCTAAATTGGAGTACGCTGCAGCAATCTGGGATCCCGGTCACACCACGCTCGTATCTAACATTGAAGCCATTCAGAACCGTGGCGCGCGGTTTATCTTTTGTAATTATCATCGTTCAGCCAGTGTGTCATCCATGAAATCTAACTTATCTTTGCCCCTTCTTTCTCGGCGCCGTAAAGTATCTCGTCTTTCGCTTTTTCATACAACTTCATGACGTTTTAAATAACCTTGTTGTAAGATTTCCGCACTCTCCAGCTTTTTTATTAGGTGATTTTAACTTTCCACACATATTATGGTGTGGTATGTCCCCAGTTCCGTCTGAACGTTTCGGTGAAACACCCGAGTTCATAAATTAGCGCACAGATTTTAATTTCTCTCAGTTAATAACTCAACCTACCAGGGTCACCTCGTCAAGTTCGATCATATTGGATCTCATCCTCACAACTACTCCGGACCTCGTTCATTCTCTAAGTTTTTTACCAGGCCTGAGTGACCTCTGCTTTGTTCATTTCACACTTGAAGGTTGTGGGATTTCCCTTGCTGCTACCCGTCTCGAAGAATGACACAGCACACCGATTCAACAACACGTAAACATCTAATGACCGCTATCGCCTGCGCCGCTGATCCCAACCGCCCCGCACATACGCTGCGACGGCCCTTTATCAGCGGCGGAGCGCCGCTCGCGTGGCCAGTTGCCCTTGGCCTCCTCGTGGTGAAGATGACCACTCATGATTGTCGGAGGGGCAACCTGGGCCAAACGCTTGGAATCCCCAGGCTGCCCACATATCTCCCCCCTTCGAAAAACGAAAACAAAGGAGACTTCCGGGTCAGCAAGGGTCTTCTCAGATGGGCGAGCACGGGTCCGACGTCAGTACTTCCGGACAGTACCAATGCGGCTGTGGGGGGTCTGATGATGGGAGCTGCGTCGCCGCTGTCTGGCACGAAGAACTAGAAATTAAAAACATGGGGCCATGGCGCGGTAGGAATAAGTGGCCGCGCACACGAAAGATGCCTGCCCCACTGTGCATACGGGAGCGCGGCTACTTTCTCTTCTCTCCACAAAACACCGAAGAGGGCATGAACATAATGCACTAAGAGCTCGTGCAACTTCCGGTCGTCCTTCACCGGCTTCTCAAGTTGTACCGCGGCAGAGACGGCGTGGAATCTTCCGAGAGGTGGTCCGGATAGTCGCCATCTGGAACCTGCGACACATCTGCCTCCTCGGGTTCATAGAAAGCTTTTAGGTCGGCGACATGAATAGACTCGCTCATTTCACCAGATTCGGAATGCACCAGCTCATAAGACAGGTTGGAGAGCTTCCTTCTAACACGGTAGGGGTCATCCCACTTCTCTGCTAAAGAGGCGGTGAAGCCTCTAGCAGCATCACTCAGCGGATGAGCTCGCCTCAGTACCAGATCTCCTACCTTGAACTGCAGATTTGGCCTCCCCTTGTTCTACTGGTTTGCCTGCTGCAGTTTCGAGACGTCGAGGCTCTCTCGAGCTTCACGCAGGTTCTCCGTAAAACGTTTCCGGATATCTTTTGCAAACTGCGTGGTAGTGCGCTGCATGCTTGCAGGATCAGTGCAAAGAAGGCCGTTTCCCAGGGGAAACACGAGGTCTTTCCCAAGGTTACGTTGAGCCAGAGTAAACCCCGTGGACCGGTTGATCGTTGTGCGGGTAGCGAATGCCATTTCTGCCAATTTGGCGTCCCAGTCTTTGTGTCGCTCTGTGTGCGCTACAAGCGTCTGCTTCAGGTTACGGTTTACTCTTTCCGTGATATTCGCCTGTGGATGGTATGGCGAAGTCCGTTTGTACCGTATCCCTATCGCCTTATACGCATCGACGAACACATTGCTAACAAAATAAGAAGCATTGTCTCTAATAAGCGTAGCGGCAAAGCCAAAGCGTGCGAACGTCTCAAGAAGACAGTCCCAGATTTTCCTAGAGTCTATAGTTTGCACAAAGGAAACATTTCGACCCACTTCGTGAAATGATCGCTCACTACTAGCAAATATTGACAGCCCCGTGGACTATGAAGAAAGGGACCGACAACGTCGCAGGCAACACACTCCCAGGGGTGCTTGCTTTCGACCGACTGCATTAGCCCTGGTGGTTGGCCACCTCGGGATTTCGCCTTCTGACAAACCGGGCAACTACGTGTGTACCTCATTACATCCTGCCTCATACCTGGCCACGTTGCAATTTGGAACAACTTTTCGTAAGTTTCGCTCCCACTGCTGTGGCCTGCCAAGGCGGGATTATGCATATATCTTATAAATGACTTACGCAGTTTACGTGGTGTTACAGTCCGAAATGGCGGGCCGGTGGACCCATCGTCCGCCTGGGGGATGTATCGCAGCAGGATGCCGTCGCTGCGGTGCAGGTATGAGTCCAAGTCTCTGGGATTCCCAGCGTCGGCTGCGTTTTCTTCTGTCAGCTGGCGCATCACCTTCTGACAAAGTCCATCGGACAGCTAGGCCGCCCGGAGCTCTTCTCTGCTCAGGGTTTCCCACCGCGAATCTGGTGTGATGGGCGCCGCATTGGCCAGTGCCACCAAGTCGGGATCCACCTGCATTTCCTTCCCGAGAAGTGGAGCACGGGACAACGCATTTGCAACGGGGTTAG